>JADBJO010012962.1:52371-54864 GCA_016801955.1 Conus betulinus | reverse complement strand
TTTTCACAGCAGATTTGTTTGAGGTCCGAAGGAACCTCTCTCTCCTCTCTCCTCCTCTCTATCTCTCTCTACTTATCTGCTCTCTTCTCTTCTCTTCAGGATCGAATGCTATCTCTCTCTCTCTCTCTCTCTCTATCTATCTCTCTCTCCTTTCAGATCAATGGGGCTCTTCCAATGGACTCTCTCTCTTCAGATCCAATGACAACTCTCTCCTCTGTCTGTCTGTCTTGTCTGTCTGTCTGTCTGTCTGTCTGTCTGTCTCCTCTCTCTCTCTCTCTCTCTCTCTCTTCTCTCTCCTGTTTCTGGTATTGTGTGTCCGTAGTCCATGACAAAGAAAGACAACAACAATGAGCGTGGTATGCCCCCCTCACACCCCACCAACACACACTCCATGGGCAGATCAAATTGAGTCCCTCCTCTCTCTCGATCTCTCTCTCTCTGTCTTGACGACGTCGCTGGTCGTGCGTGTGTGTGTGGTGTGTGTGTGTGTGTCTGTGCGTGCGTGCGTGCGTGCGTGCGTGCGTGTGTGTGTGTGTGTGTGTGTGTGTGCTTGTGTGTGTGGTGTGTGTGTGTGTGTGTGTGTACGCCTACTGTATGTGTAAGCTGAACGTGCTAAAAAAGAAGAAAAAAAAAAGTAAGTTAAAAAAATATGAGTCTACATTTATCTCTGGTCTTTTATCTAGATAATTATATTTGTATTTCAATATGTCAATCTGATCATCTTCACTCAGTTCACTATTCAACCAACGACTTATTCTGTCCCACTAGTTCTGTTTTACTTTTGCTTTTATTTTCTACCTGGAATAACAAAATTGTTCGTCAATCATCATCTTCAATCATTGAGTAATTATGAAATTCTTCATCCTTCCCTTTTTTTTTTTTTTTTTTTTTTTTTGCTTAAATTTTGGGATCGACTTTTGCTGTCTCCTCGCTGTTTTTCGACATTTCCGAGCGCTTTAAGTTTATGGCTCGTGACACCGTTTCATAGCGTCAGTGACATAGACACAATGTCACACGCACATAATGTCACTCGTATACAATGTCACTCGTACACAATGTCACACGTACGCAATGTCACACGGACACAATGCCACATGGCCACAATGCCACACGGACACAATGTCACTCGTATATAAAGTCACACGAACAGAGTGTCACTCCTCCTACACAATATCACAGGGACACAACACCATTCGCACACAATGTCACGCGTACACAATATCACGTGCACACTATTTCAGTCGTATACAGTGTCAGTCGTACAGAATATCACTTGTACGCAATGTCACTCGTCACTCGTAGACAATGTCACTTGTACACAATGTCACTCGTACACAGTGTCACACGTACACAATGCCACACGGACACAATGTCACATGTACACAAGATCACACGAACACAAATGTCACACGTACGCAGTGTCACACGGATACGATGCTACACGTAGAGAATGTCACTCGTACACTATATCACTCGTACACAATGTCACACGGATACGATGCTACACGTAGAGAATGTCACTCGTACACTATATCACTCGTACACAATGTCACACGAATACGATGCTACACCTACAGAATGTCACTCGTACACTATACCCCTCGTACACAATGTCACACGTGCGCAGTATCATTTTTACACAATGTCACACGTACACAATGGCACACGTACACAATGTCACATGGACTCAATGTCACTCGTACACAATGTCAGTTGTACGCAATATCACGTGTGCACTATTTCAGTCATCACAATGTCACTCGTACACAATGTCACTTGTACACACTTACACACAATGTCACTCGTACACAATGTCACTCGTACACAGTGTCATTAGTACACAATGTCACTCGTACACAATGTCACTCGTACACACGTACACAATGTCACTCGTACACAATGTTACTCGTACACAATGTCACTCGTATACAATGTCACTCGTACACAATGTCACTTGTACACACGAACACAATGTCACTCGTACACAATGTCATTCGTACAATATGTCACACGTACACAATGTCACTCGTACACAATGTCACTCGTACACACGTACACAATGTCACTTGTACACAATGTCACACGTACACAATGTCACTCGTACACAATGTCATTCGCACACAATGTCACACGTACACAATGTCACCTGTACACAATGTCACACGTACAAAATGTCACTCGTACACAATGTCATTCGTACACAATATCACACGTACACAATGTAACTCGTACACAATGTCACACATACACAATGTCACCCGTACAAAATATCACTTGTACACAATGTCACTCGTACACAATGTCACACGTACACAATGTCACTCGTACACAATGTCACACATACACAATGTCACTCGTACAGAATGTCACTCGTACACAGTGTCATTAGTACACAATGCCATTCGTAAACACTGTCACCCGTACAAAATATCACTTGTACACAATGTCACTCGTACGCAATGTCACACATACATAATGTCGCTCGTACAGAAT
>JADBJO010012962.1:24871-44871 GCA_016801955.1 Conus betulinus | reverse complement strand
ACGATAACTAATCAAGAAAGACAAGAGGGAAGGGGGAAGGGAGGAGTGGCAAATAACGCAATAAACGACTGTAAGAAATAGCAGGTAGTCAGAAAGACTGGAATGAAAGAAGAAAAGAAAATAAGCGATGATATCGTGTAGGAGATAATGAGTAGTTAGGAAAGACTGAAAGGAATGAAGAAAGAAGAAACGAGTACGTGCCAAAAAAGTAAGTAATTAAGAAAGAAAGACGGCAAGACAGAAGGAAAGAACGCCGAGTGATATCAATAAGCACATAAAATCATTGATTTAGAAATCAAGAAAGGAAGACACGAAAAGCAAACAAGCAAACAAAACAACAAACAATATGATCAGCATGTATATATTATATATCAAATGATATCAAAAATGAAATTAAAAAAAACAATTGAGTAACAACAGCAAAAACTCCTATCCATGCAAACCATTGATGATTGGGAATTCACAAATAACTGGTTCAGAAACAGGGATGGAACAAAGGGAATGAAAACAACAAGCTAATTCTGAAACAAAAACAAAGTGCACGAAATAAGTAATGAAAAAAGAAATGGCGGAAAACAAAGTGCGAGGAATAAATTATGAAAAAAGAAAGGGCAAAATACAAATATGCACAAAATAAGTAATGAAAAAAAGGAAGGGTGAAAAACAAAGTGCAAGAAATAAGTAATGAAAACAAGAAAGGGCGAAAAACAAAGTGCGAGGAATAAGTAACGAAAAAAAGGAAGAGAGAAAAACAAAGTGCACACGAAATAAGTAATGAAAAAAAAAAAGGGCCAAAAACAAAGTGCACGAAATAAGTAATGAAAAAAAAAAGAAAAAGCGAAAAAACAAAGTGCACGAAATAATGAATGAAAAAAAATTGAAGGGCGACAAAGTGCACAAAATAAATAATGAAAAAAAAAATGGCGAAAATCATATTTGCACGAAACAAGTAATGAAAAAAAAAGAAAGGGCGAAAAACAAAGTGCACGAAATAAGTAATGAAAAAAAGGAAGAGCGAAAAAAAAATGCACGAAATAAGTAATGAAAAAAAAGGGAAAAAAACAAAGTGCGAGGAATAACTACTGAGAAAAAGGAACGGGGAAGAACAAAGTGGGAGGAATAAGGAATGAAAAAAACGGGAAGTGCCGAAAAACATAG
This sequence comes from Conus betulinus, assembly GCA_016801955.1. Taxonomy (NCBI): domain Eukaryota; kingdom Metazoa; phylum Mollusca; class Gastropoda; order Neogastropoda; family Conidae; genus Conus; species Conus betulinus. The sequence goes on along the minus strand of JADBJO010012962.1, from coordinate 43,713 downwards.
TGCAAGAAATAAGTAATGAAAAAACAAGAAAAAAACGAAAAAAAAAAGTGCACGAAATAATCAATGAAAGAAAAGGAAGGGCGAGAAACAAAGTGCAAAAAATAAGTAATGAAAAAAAAAGAAAGAGCGAAAACACAACAACAAACAACAACAACAAAAGAAAAAAAAAAAAAAAAAGGGCGGAAAACAAAGTGCAAGAAATAAGTAATGAAAAAAAGGAAGGGTGAAAAACAAAGTGCACGAAATAAGTAACGAAAAAAAAAAAGGAAGGGTGAAAAACAAAGTGCACGAAATAACGTAACGAAAAAAAGGAAGGGTGTGAAAAAACAAAGTGAACGAATAAGTAACGAAAAAAAGGAAGGGTGAAAAACAAAGTGCACGAAATAAGTAACGAAAAAAAGGAAGGGTGAAAAACAAAGTGAACGAAATAAGTAATGAAAACAAGGAAGGGCGAAAAACAAAGTGCAAAGAATGAATAATGAAAACAAGAAAGGGGGAAAAACAAAGTGCAAGAAATCAGTAATGAAAAAAAAGAAAGGGAAAAAAACAAAGTGCACGAAATAAGTAATGAAAAAAAAAAGGGCGAGAAACAAAGTGCACGAAACAAGTAATGAAAAAAAAGAAAGGGTGGAAAAAAAAGGGCGAAAAAACAAAGTGCAAAAAATAGGTAATCAAAACAGAAAGGACGAAAAACAAAGTGCAAGAAATAAGTAATGAAAACAAGAAAGGGCGAAAAACAAAGTGCGAGAAATACGTGATGAAAAAGGGGGCGAAAAACAAAGTGCACGAAGTAAGTAAGTAATGAAAAAAAAGGAAGGGCGAAAACAAAGTGCAGAAATAAGTAATGAAAACAAGAAAGGGCGAAAAAACAAAGTGTGCAGAAAATAAGTGAAGAAAAAAAGGAAAGGGCAAAAAACAAAAAAAGAAAAGGCGAAAAAACAAAGTGCACGAAATAAGTAAAGGAAAAAAAAAAAAGAAAGGGCTAAAAATAAAACAAAAAAAGGGCGAAAAGCACAGAGCAAGAAATAAGTAAAGAAAAGAAAATAGGGCGAAAAAGAAAGTGCAAGAAATCAGTAATGAAAAAAGAATGGGCGAAACGCATAGTCACGGACCAGTGACGACGCTGATGACACAGCCCAGAATGATGGTGACGATGACACCAATGGGACTCAGCAGCTGGTAGGACAGTGTGTACATCACCTCTACACCCTGCCTGTAAGACACAGCACAATGTTCTGTGTGTTTATCATACATCGGTCAATGGTAGGACAGTGTGTACATCACCTCTACACCCTGCCTGTAAACACACAGCACAATGTTCTGTGTGTTTATCATACATCAGTCAATGGTGGAACACACAGCACAATGTTCTGTATGTTTATCATACATCAGTCAATGGTAGGACAGTGTGTACATCACCTCTACACCCTGCCTGTAACACACAGCACAGTGTTCTGTGTGTTTATCATACATCAGTCAATACACAGCACAATGTTCTGTATGTTTATCATGCATCAGTCAATGCACAGCACAATGTTCTGTATGTTTATCATACATCAGTCAATGCACAGCCCAATGTTCTGTATGTTTATCATACATCAGTCAATGCACAGCACAATGTTCTGTATGTTTATCATACATCAGTCAATGGTAGCACAGTGTGTACATCACCTCTATACCCCTGCCTGTAACACACAGCACAGTGTTCTGTGTGTTTATCATACATCAGTCAATGACAGGACAGTGTGTACATCACCTCTACAACCTGCCTGCAACACTCAGCACAATGTTCTCTGTGTTTATCAAACATCAGTCAATGACAGGACAGTGTGTACATCACCTCTACACCCTGCCAGTAGCACACAGCACAATGTGTTCTGTGTGTTCATTATACATCAGTCAACACACAGCACAGTGTTCTGTATGTTTATCATACATCAGTGAATGGCAGGACAGTGCGTACATCACACCTCCTCACCTTGCCTGCAACACACAGCACAGTGTTCTGTATGTTTATTATACATCAGTCAATGGTGCATCACACAGCACAATGTGCTGTATGTTTATCATACATCAGTCAACACACAACACAGTGTTCTGTATGTTTATCATACATCCGTCAATGGTGTAGCAGACAGCACAATGTTCTTCATGTTTATCATACATCATTTAACACAGAGCGCAACGTTCTGTATGTTTATCATACATCAGTCAACACACAGCACAGTGTTCTGTATGTTTATCATACATCAGTCAATGGTAGGACAGGGTGTACTCTATACCATGCCTGCAACACGCCATACCCGATCAGGTGACCGCGCGCACGTGCAAACCTCAAATACAGGCATGCGCACGTACGTGCGCACACAGACACACATTCTGCCATAACAGAAACTGTTTCTCTATGATTAACGATATTCGTTGTTGTGACGAAGTAGACATTACTATATCACCACCCTTACCATTCCCCCCCCACCCCCACCCCTAGCATTCTCTCTTTCTCTTATGGGTTATTCACATCAGTTAATCACGGTTCGTTTTCATATCACTCCACGCCCCCTCCTCCGCCCCCACCCCCCCTCCCCTCCAGCAACCACCTCACGTGACTAAACTCTTAATGGTGAACGGCACTGGGGGCCGGAATAGCTCGGTTGGTAGAGCGCCGAACTCGTGATCCTGGGGTTGCGGGTTCGAATTTCGGTACAGGGGGATTTTTCTCTCGGAGTTAACATTGGTTCTGACTCCATTCCCTACGCGGTCCTTCGAATGAGGCTATAAATCGAGGTTGCGTGTGTGAACGCACGCACATCTTGCACACACGTAAAATCCCATCACCAACTTTCGGAAGAGAGGCCAGGCCAGTTTGGCGTTGGTATGGATGAAACGTTACACATAGCAGGCACCTTCCCCAAAGATGGAGTATGGCTGCCTTAATGGCGGGATATAAAACGGTCATACACACAAATTCCACTGCCTGTCTATACAGGCAGTGTCCGCAGGAGTACCAGTATGCGTATGAAGAAAGAAGAAAAAGAAGAAAGAAAGAAAGAAAGAACGGCACTTCATGATGACCAAGCAGAGAGATGACAAAACTTAGACCTGTTTCCTGTCTCAAGTTTTGTTTTCTCTTTCAACGATTTCCCTTACTACATTCCAAGTCAAGTTGTGTGTATGAAAATTTACCCAACTTCACTGTTCCAGTCTGTTCATTTGGTTTTCTGGCTCATCCCTGTTTCAGTTTTGTCCGTCATTGTGAAGCGCAAGAAGTCTTGAGAACAAAATCTTAGGGAAAATTTCATTATAAGCCATTACTGATTAGAATCTTTGGTAAATCCCGAAAAAAATATTGGCCAGTTTTCCAGTGTGCTTGTTCTGGAAGCTTGCTCCCTCCGTCAGTGGTGGGAGAGATGAGATTATCCATGTCATTCCTGCATTGCCGAGATGGAGATACAAACCAATGACGTTATACAGAACTCAGACAGACGACCATCTTGCCCAACCCCGGGTAAGCTGTACTACTACAAGTGGTCATCGTTTGTGGTGAGACAAGCAAGTACAAGTTGCTTGAAATCAACACAGAAAGCAGACTTCATACTTTTAGCGATAACTGATCGAACACACACACACACACACACGCACACACACACACACACACACACACACACACACACCTGATAAATACATCGTAAATCTTGTATTGTTGCCAGTTAATTAGAAAGCAGGTGGTCACCATTGGAAAGTCCTACATGGATGAATCAATTGAATTAAGACGTACTTTAAGTCTTCGTCAAAAAACAAGACATCATATGTGCAAACGTCCAAAGCTGATAACGCATGTTTGAAATAATCAGTGTTGAGACACCACCTGTCGGTCTAGCAAAATGGGGAACGATAGCAAAGCGTCAACATCAAACTGGGTAGCTAGCAGCAACAAAGACAGCTACTCTAGAACCTTATTCAAGAATACCCTCTGCCAATAACAACGTTTTTCCTCCCTGTCGACTCGTTCCTCTCCGCGTATCAGCATCTCCCGCCCCCCCCCCCCCCCCCCTCCTCTCTCTACCACCTCGCATATTCCCCCACCCTTCCCCAACAAAAAGAGCAGTAATTGGAAAAGCATATTGGCATAATCTTATGCTGTATGCGCTCTGTGCCCATGGTGTTGGACTCTTTCACCCAACTGAGCGCTGTAGCCAAGTTGTTTGAATTCGATTGCATGTTTGCCTTGTCAAGCAAATCTGCCTGCCTCTCTCCTTCTCCAGTGGTCCTACGCAGTCTTGGCCCTTCATTTTCCTGTGTTATATGTTGAGCGAGTCCGTAGGGGACACACGTGTCCTCTTGGTCACATATGAAACGATGTTGAATGGCACAACAAGCCAACATTCTCCATGTTTCAGAGTCATTTCCCTTAAGCTATACGCACAGCAGGGTTCAGCTTTAGCTGTTATCCTCTAACATGTAAACATATTTTGTCCAGCATTCTCCCTTTTTGTCATTTTATCATAAATGTTTTTTTTTCTCAACACTGTGTGTACTCAGACAACTCACGGCTTGTTTTCTGGCGCTGCCAGCACAGTCGTGGATTCCAGACCAGAAGCTGCAACTGTGGAATAAAGGTCAAGGCCATCAAACTGAAAGCCGTTGACGACGTCGTTCTCATAGTGAGAGCCGTTCAAAAGGGCGTTGGCGATGGCCTGGGAGCTGACAGCCGTCACGCTGGATGTCGTGCTGTTGAAGAAAGAGGCGCTATGATTGGCTGGGCATTTGTCCGTGCTGGCCAATGGCAGCCATGGTGTTTTGTGTCCTGGGTAGAAAGCAGACCCAAGGAGATCCAGGTGGAGAACGCGAAGGAGATCAGGCCTCCGAACAGCGCCCCCTGTGTGCAGATGGGATCCAAAAAGAACTCAACAGGATGATAATGTCGTTATATCATTTAATACAGGAAATCTTAAATAAATGTTAGCGAACCGCCAACAAAAACAACAACAACAAAAAAAAGTGGACAAACGAATCACAAGACAAAACACGACACGTTTCGACCTCTTAGGTCCTCTTCAGGCAAGATACAAAACACACATTACAACGAAAATGAACGAACATTCTGAAGTGATTGAAGATAAGTGATTGCTCGTTCACTTTCGTTGTAATACTTGTTTCGTATCTTGCCTGAAGAAGACCTACGAGGTCGAAACGCGTCGTGTTTTGTCTTGTGATTCGTTTGTCCATGTTTTCTTTGGCCGTTCGCTCACATTTATTTAAGATGTGTTTAGATTTCCACCTGCAGGTATCTCACTTTGCAACTAGATTAAATACAGGAATCTAGGTGAAGGGATCTCTGAGCAGTCGACCATTGGCCTCAACGCTACAAACAGAAGCTTCATAGCTTCAGCTGGACGTGGCCGAGGGGTCAGGAGGGGGACTTTCCGTGAGCTTGACCCTACTCTCAGAGCCCGTACTGCACGGATTTAGAGCCGAATTTGTATGTGCAATAGCAACCCGGCAGTTTCATACTGAGCTCTCCACTAAGATTCCGCATTCATTTTGCGCCTAATTTGAGGAGATGAGTGATGGGTCGTTCTTCGTTTCATTGTCTGGAATGAATTCACGCGAATCTTAAACAAAACCGATCTTTCGCAGACATCACAAGAAACTGACAAACAATATCCCTCCTTATGATTGTTAACAGAAGAACGACAATGTGTGCGAAACACCGATTTACAGTTACCCTTTGACATCCAGTGCAAGAAGAACATGTAGTCATCGCCACATGGATGAGCGGAACATACCCACGAGTGTAAAAACTGCCTCCCATATCCCTCCCCGTCCTCCTTCCCCTTCCCGTCCAGCACCCCAAGAAGATTCCATATCGGGTGAACGAACCAGCTACCAATCTACCCATGATACGCTCTCAGTTACCCATTTCTCACCCCCCCCCCCCCCCTACCCTTTCCCCCTTGCAGGGCCCCATTAATCAAGAGATCCTGAAGTATGGGAGATGGATAATGTCTAAAGCCCTATTTAGGTCAAACCCTGACAAATGACTGTATATCTAAAGCCCTGTTTAGGTCTAACCCTGACAGATGACTGTATATCTAAAGCCCTATTTAGGTCTAACCCTGGCAAATGATGTATATCTAAACCCCTATTTAGATCTAACCCGTAACAAATGGCTGCTGTCACGAGAAAACGGTTATTATCACTGATATTGTGTCGCGAATTCTCGTTTTCTTGCTTTTTTGGGGGTCCAACGTGATGGCCATGACTACAGTGAACTGGACAGATGAAAAGAGATGATCCTTCAAGAAACAGGCACATTGCTATCGTGGTAAAAGAACTATGGACCTTTAATCCTCTGCTTCATGAAGGTGCAGAACTCTGGAGGCCTGAAGTGACTGCCATAGATAACCTGTTTTCGCTGTTCGGGCTGACTGGGATCACTATTTCTTTGGATTGAATGTCTAGTATTTTAACAGAATCAAAATTCGTGAAAATATTATCACTTTGTGATATTAACTATGTTCGCGTCCTAATGACAGCTCTCTTGCAGTGAGGATCACCGCTACTACATAAATACTAATTATCCTATGTTTCTTGGTGAACATTACTGTTTTTAGGGTAAAAACTACATTTTGAGGGTAAAAAGTCCCCATAGTGTGCTGACCTTGGCGTTGACCCAGGGGCAGAAGCAGCCCATGAAGAAGAGGCCCTGTCAGGGGGCCGGAAGAGGCGGCCATGATGCTGGCACTGATCTATACAGTCAAGGAACAACAGGCGACCTTCAGGCCTGGATGAGGATAGGTATAGGGAACGTTCACTTCTTCTAAGGCGACCATCTTAACAACGTAGGCTTCAAAGGCACCTTATAAATTTCAACACACAACAACAACAACAACGACAACAACAACAACAACACACACAGAGTTATAATTATAGTCTCTCTCTCTCTCTCTCTCTCTCTCTCTCTCTCTCTCTCTCTCTCTCTCTCTCTCTCTCTCTCTCTCTCTCTCTCTCTCTCTCTCTCTCTCTCTCTCTCCCCCCCCCTCTCTCTCTCTCTCTCACACACACACACACACACACACGCTTGCACGCACGCACGCACACATGATACTTGTTTCTTCTTATTAACACACCTAATTGTTTCTTCTTCATCACACATACGAAACCTGTTTCTTCTTCTTATTTAACACATATGATAACTAGTTCTTATCGATTCCTATGAGAGCTGCTTTCGTTAATGAACACATATGATGATAACTGTTTTTGCTAACTCACACACATGAAAACTGCTTTTGCTAATTAACACACATGTAAATGGGTTTTTTTTTAATCAACACACATGAGCACTGTTTGGTCGCATTTACAAAACAGGACTGATTCTTCTTCCTAGCACGCATGACGACTGTTTCTGTTAACAAGTACATCCGAGAACTGTTTTTATTGATGAACACAAACTTTGACTGATTCCACTGATAAAAAAAAAAAAAACCCCACCTTAGAACTGTCTACACTCTTTAACATACATGAACACTAAGTAACAAACACGTAGGGTAACTCTTGCTCCCATGATGTGATAGATACACGCCCATCACTTCAAACGAACGCTGCTTACGACAGCAAATCGCCCAGCAGATATGACAGCACAGAGCACACAGAACAAACAAGGATATATCATCGACTTTCCCCCGTAAACAAATGCTGATTACGAAGGGAGGTGGGGGTGGGGTGTGGGGGTCTCCTTGTTTGTTCTGCGTGCTCTGTGCTGTCATACCTCCCGGCGCGATTTGCTGTCGTAAGCAGAAATTCCTTTAGAGTTAGAGGCGTGTGTTTATTTCATCACGGGGGAGCCAGAGTTACCTTTCTTGTTTCTTATTTATTGTTTACTGTTCCCTGCCTCATCTGGTATTTCCTTACACATGAATATTGTCTAGAACACGCGCGACTGTGTTTAAAGATGCAGTTCCTGTGTGTGAACTATTCCGCCATTCCAGCACTCACCTGTGTCAGAGGTCCTCCGATTTGCGACACCAGCACAGCAACGCCACAGGCAATTAACCCAAAGACGACCACTGCCCAACACACACACACACGGGCGCGCATGCATGGACATACACACACACACACACACACACACACACACACACACACACACACACACACACACACACACACACACGTACGCACGCACGCACGCACGCACGCACACACACACACACACACACACACACACACACACACACACTAACGCGCGCGCATATAGTAAGCACACATGAACGCACAGACATCAACACACACACACACACACACACACACACACACACACACACACACACACACACATGCACGCACTCACGCACGCACACACACACACACACGCGCGCGCGCGCAAGCAACACGATTGGGAGACGAAGAGGGTGTACAATACAACATAATACAATACAATACAATACAATACAACACAACACAACACTACACTACACAATACAACACAATACAATACAGCAAAAGTACATTGCGATTGGATTCCAGGTCACGGAAATGTCTACACAAGTGAATACAACAAGAACACAGGTAACTTGTCAATCGGATTTTCCAGATGTTGATCAGCAGTTACAACAGTGCAACAGTCACGAAGCATTGTCCGGATTTCGGTTTTCAACCCCTCTGCCGCATGCAGAGCTTCTTCACCTCTTCCTTCAATTCTGACAGGCGATCACTCACGTTCCCTGCCGTTTCTTCCAGACACGCCATTAGGTCTGAGATTGTAATGTCTGCATGCGATGTCTGTGCTTCAACAGTAGTGGCATCTACACAACCACCTCCACTGTCTATTTCACACGGATTTGTTACTGCAACACATGTTTCAATTTTCTTGTTGCGTAGATTTAGTCTCAGACGAATCTTATTTTGTAAACGGCACCCAAATTATCCACCGCATCTTCATCACCATACAGCTTGTCACCGTCAGTGTCAGATGACAAGCCCAAGCTGGGAAGGACTGTCACTGACTCACTGTCTGTGTCGCACGGTGCCATGTCGATTCGCTGTGTTTGCATCGTGGGACAGCGAACTCAGCGCAGGCATAGGTTACAGAGGAAGCGGTGGGTTGGTGTGAACACTGACAAGCGTCAGCACAGGAATCTTCATTGTTGTTGTCTCTTCTGTCGCCGTTGTAGATCAAACTAGCAGTGGTCGGTAGGAACAGACCGGACAGGGGAAAGATACAGCTTCACTTGCCTTTGGCTTTCGGTGCTCTTCGGCCCGTCTCCTGTCCCTGTTGACCTGTGACGGACATTGTCTCCTGAACACCGCACTGTGAGCTGGGGGTCACGTGACAGGGGAAGGAATGGACATTGTCGTCAATCGTCAACCGAAGGATCACAACGTCTGATGATCCCTGCCATCGAGGTTATATGACGACAAACGACATATCACGCAGCGCGGCGTTCGGCACTCTTTCTACGTTTGACGGAAGACCTTCAACTGACATTTTACACGCTTTCTTGTGATGACGATCAACATTTTATCCGAGCTGTGAAAAGTTCGTCTTGCTGGTAACTAGACAAGGGAAGTCACTCCGAGAGAGAGAGAGAGAGAGAGAGACAGACAGACAGACAGACAGACAGACCAGCAGGAAGAAGGGTGGAGTGTACAGTGAGAGACAAGCACCCAGGCCTACCGCACACTTTGGCAATGACTGTGGCTTTGAACTCCGACACCTCCCTGATCCTGGGCTTGATGAAGTCCACCCACACCAGGGCTGACAGACTGTTCAGACCTGATGACAGGGTACTGCACACCCACCCATCCATCATTCCACTGTCATCGTCAATCACTCAATCTGATAGTGACGTCGTCAAGCAACCAACCAGATTAAAAAACAAAGAAAAAAAAGCGCTGAAATAACAAACAATAGAGAAAAAAGAGAAATAAGGACAAATGTGACGGACCAAATTTTTGTCCGGTCACAAATTGCGGAAACAATTCTGAGGTCGCAACAATTTTCCTATTCACCGGTTGACCCGTTCACCCGACAGCTACTCACCTGCGTTTTGTGTCAGTCGGGTGAGGGAGGATTTCCTTTCAGTCTCAACAGAATTGCCGGCACAGAGGTGGATGAGAAGAATGGAGTGAGTAGATGAAAGAAAGGATATGCATACTTACATGTGTACGGAGAAAAGTAATCTAGTTAAATCAATGTGTTATTGAAAAAAAAGTGATGTTTATCTTTTCCCTACAATATTATAGTGATGTGAGTGTTGGTGAGCTCTGGAAGTGAGCAATGAAAATTATTGTGTATAAATTATTGGAAAATGTATTTTTGATTCCTGTTGTGGACATGTTTAGTGATTTTAATTTGGAAAGATAAAAACATCGTTTTCTTGATAAAAAGGGGACAAAAGGAAATCATTCCGTTACATGCAATAATTGCATACTTGGTATTTTGAAAGGGGTTACGAAAGGATATCCTTTTCTTCAATGCAATTACTCATGGTGTTAATCGAGGAATTTTTTTTCTGTTGCAATGCACTCACTGTATTGAAACTTTGTAGATTCTATTATGGGTATTCCCCCCCCCCCCCCCCCCCCCCCCCCCCCCCCCCCCCCCCCCCGAATTCCAGTGAAATGTATTATGTGAAGCGTGACTGCTAATGACAAACATGAACGATCAATATGTAGAAAGCAGGCTAGATAATCAAGACAGCTATCAGTTCCCCAGGTGTCGGTGAAGCCCCCGTGTCCGACCTGGACCTGACTGCCAACCGGGTGTGGGTGCAGCCCGTGCCCAGCCGCTGTCTCCATCCAGAGGGATGTGGAGAGGCGGACCGCGTGGTCAGTAGACATCGTGTGTGTTAAAGGGCTTCAGAGTTTGCCGTCGGGACGACGACGTGTGTTTTCTCCTGTTGTGAGGGAGTCCCTTAAAGGACTCCAACGAACTGATCCCGTGGGCGGCTATTGAATCTCTTCTGTTGTGTGGGAGTCCCTGGAAGGACTCCACGAACTGGAGAATGATCATCCTCGAGATCGTGGGCACCAAAGGAAAGAAGAAGAACCACTTCCATGAGCGGCTTTTGAATTTCTTCTGTTGTGTGGGAGTCCCTTGAAGGACTCCACGAACTGCTTCCGTGGGCGGCTTTTGAATTTCTTCTGTTGTGTGGGAGTCCCTTGAAGGACTCCACGAACTGCTTCCGTGGGCGGCTTTTGAATTTCTTCTGTTGTGTGGGAGTCCCTTGAAGGACTCCACGAACTGCTTCCGTGGGCCGCATTTGAATTTCTTCTGTTGTGTGGGAGTCCCTTGAAGGACTCCACCAACTGCTTCCGTGGGCGGCTTTTGTGCTGTGAGAGGACTGTGTGTCTTGGGCCGGACGCGGCCAAGTGCATGAACCGTCTGTGGTGACACTGCTGTGGGTGCCAGCCTGGCCTGTGCAAGAGAAAAAAAAAAAAACACCTACATGTTTGATATGTCAGCATAGTACCGTGTGCTTTTGCGCGCCCTTGGTGGTGGTGGCGGGAGTTTATCGATGTGCCTGCTTTCGTTTACTGTGTAACATGGTTTGTTGTGATTTGATGGTTCGGCAGCAAACGAAAAGGAAGAAACTTAACTTGCTTCTTCATCTTCTTCCAGTGATGTCCACCTGCCGAGTAATCGGCAATTATTGACATGCTGGCCTGCTGCCTGGCTATCTATGTTGGTGTGGGTGTGTGTAGGGAAAAAAGACGTACACGCACCCAAACGTCTTCAGGTGAGAGTCAGACAGAAAAACACGCACCGCGCACCGTCCGCAACTACAAGAAAAGGGGAGTAAAGGAGAAAGAAATTATCAACGCACTTCCAAACAGCAACAACAGTGACAACAACAAAAACAACAACAACGACAACGACAAGAGCAGCAGCAGCAGCAGCAGCAGCAGCAGCAGCAGCAGCAGCACAAGAACAACCACTACCACCACCACCAGCACATCACCACCCACCACCACCACCACCACCAACAACAACGACAATAACAACTGCGACAGCTGCTAACGGTTCTAAACGAATATGTACGTCTATATATCAATATCTGTATCAATAGTTATGTCTGTCTGTCTATCTATCTGTCTGTTTGTCTGTCTGTCTATCTCCATTTATCTGTCTGTCTGTCTGTCTGACTGTCTGTCTGTCTGTCTCTCTCTCTGTCTGTATATGTGTATATGATAACCAAGAAGAAATGGTCTCACAGGACATATATGTGGTGACAGTATTTCGATACTGTTAAAATACTGACAATACATAAAGTCCTTTTAGTCTCATAAAAAAAATAGGCCAACATATCCCTGACAAACTGAGTAACTAAGAAAGTCAAAGAATGCCTTTACAGAAGAAGCTCAGTATAGATTTAAAGCCGAACTTCAGCTGGTTCCAAGTCATACGTGTACCCCTCATACCTCCCACCAGTCAATCAGTCAAGTCAAAAAACAAACAACAAAAACCAAGAAAATAGAGTAAAAACAAAACAAACAAAAAAAGGACTCCGCAAGGAAACATCACAAGAAAGGGTACAAAAGGACATTTGATAATAAAGGGACTGAAAAAAAAAAAACCCAGAAGGACAAAAGCAAACAAGGACGAACTTAAATCAACAACGAATCGCCTACAACGACTGTAAGATCATCTGGAGACAAAAACCTGGACGGTTGACGTGTAGTTGTTTTTTTTTTCCTGTAAATACTTCAACGATGTTGTATCACCAGGCAGAGAGAGGAGGGAGTGGGGAAGAAGAAGACAAAGGAAGCAAAAGAAGGAGGAGCAGACGAAGGAGGAAGAGAAGAGGAGGAGGGGGAGAAGGAGAAGGAGGAGGAGAAAGGGAGGGGGAGCAGGGAGAAGATGAGGAGGGGGAGAGAAAGAAGAGGAGGAAGAGGAGGAGGAAGAAGAAGAAGAGAAGGGGAAAGGGAAGAGGAGGAAGTAGAGGAGAGGACAGAATTAGAAGAAGGAGGAGGTATGGAGGTAGGAGGAGGAAGTAGAAGAGAAGGGGAAAGGGAAGAGGAGGAAGAATAGGAATGGAGGATTTGAGTGAGGACGAGGAGGAGGGGAGAGGAAGAAAGAGGAGGTAGGAGGAAAGAGGAGGAGAGAGGGAAAGGAAGGAGGAGGAAGGGGTAAGGAATAGGGGAGAAGGAAGAGGATGAGACAAGAAGGGGAGGAGGAGTGACAAGACGAGGCATGAGAGGAAAGGAGAAGAGGAGAGGACGAGGAGGAGAAGAAGAGGAGGGGGGAGGAGGGAGGAGGGCCAGAAGAATAGGGTCAAGAAAGGAGGGAGAAGAGAAGAGGAGCAGAGAAGGATGGAGAGAAGATGATGGAAGGAGCGAGGAGGGGGAGGAGGAGGAAGTAGAGGAGGAAGAGGAGTAGGAGGGGGGAGAGCAGAAGAGAGGAGACGCAGCCTAGGACCCCAACCCTGAAGGGAGGTCACGGCTAACAGAACGAGGCCACTTCCTCCTCCTCGAAAAGGCACTGAGTCCCGGCCAGCCTTGGCTGCAGAGGTTGGAAGATGTCCATCCCTGTGACGGGATCACCTGAACATACATACATACATACATACATACATACATACCTAGATACATACATAACATACTATACAACATACATAATATACATACAAAGAGAGAGATAGAGAGAGAGAGAGAGAGGGACAGAGAGAGAGAGGAGAGAGAGAGACAGAGAGACAGAGGACAGATAGAAAGAGAGAGACGATCATTAGTAATTCGAGGGGCATAGATAAACCAACAGAACCAGTCACAACACATAGCATTCCTTGCAAATATTGAGAGAGAGAAAGAGAGAGAGAGAGAGGGGAGGGGGGAGAAAGAAGAAGAAGAAGAAGAAGAAGAAGAAGTATAGAAGAATAAGAAGAAGTGTAGAAGAAAAGAGAAGAAGAAGAGAAGTCAAATTAGTAGCGGAGGGCTGACAACGGCGAAGGAGAAGAAGACCGAGAAGAAGGAGAAGAAGAAGAAGAAGAAAAGAAGAGAATAGAGTGGGAGAAACGAAGAAGAAAGACACCACACTTGGTGGTACACACACACACACACACACACACACACACACACACACACACACACACACACATTGCACACGCTCGGCGCGCGCGCGCGTGTGCGCGCACAATCTCATCCACACAAGCACACACCCACACCACACACCACACCACACACACACACAGCACACACCACACACCACACAACACACACTCTCTCTCTCCTCTCTCTCTCTCTCTCTCTCTCAATCTCTCAAGCCTCCCATACACATACACCTGGTAGGATTCGTGAAGGGTCTTGTGGCGGCCCAGCGGGTCACCAGCCCTTGGTCTGATAGTAGGCGAAGGCCACGATGCCCTGGTAACAGCCCATGGTCCCGGACAAGGAAGAAACAGGGCGCCATGATCAGCAGAACCCTGCAGAAAACCATGACAGTCCCCTCCAGGACTGCTCCACACAGCACAGACCAAGGCACCCCCCACCACCCACGCACAGACCCCACCACACAAGGCACCAGACCACAGCACACAGCACACCGCGCTCAACACAGCACTGACACAGACACACACCCCTTGCACACAGCACAGACCCACAGCTCACCCCCTCCACCGCACAGACACACGCAGACGAAGGCACACCCCACCACACAACACACGGGACCAACGCACACCCCATCCACACCAGCCACAGAACCACTAGACCACAGCCAATACCCCTCAAGCACCCTCACAGACCAACACTCACAACCCCAGTCCAGCACCTCACAGACCACAGCACACCATCGAGCACAGACCACAGCAGCACAGTTCCACAACAGCAGGGGCAGATCAACACCACAGCACACCCCTGCCACACAGCACAGACTCACAGCATATCCCCATCTACCCCTTCGGCCTCACAGACAGACGCACAGCATAACCCCTCCACTATCAGCACAGGACCACAGCATACCCCTCCACACAGCACAGACCACAGCACACCCCCTCCACACAGCAGCACAGACCCCACAGCATCACCCTCCACACAGCACAGACCACAGCACACCCCTTCACACAGCACAAGACCACAGCATGACACCCTCCACACAGCACAGACCACAGCACACAGTTCCCACAACACACAGACCACAGCAACCCCCTCCACACAGCACAGACCACAGCAACCCCTCCACACAGCACAGACCCACAGCATACCCCACTCCACACAGCACACAGACCCACAGCATACCCCTCCACACACTCACAGACACCACGCATACCCCTCCACACAGCACACAGACCACAGCACTACCGCTCCACACACCTCACAGACCACAGCACACACCCTACCACACACTCACAGACCACAGCATACCCCTCCACACCTCCACAGACCACAGCATACCCCTCCACACCTCACAGACCACAGCACACCCCTCCACACAGCACAGGACCACAGCATACCCCTCCACACCTCACAGACCACAGCATACCCCTCCACACCTCACAGACCACAGCATACCCTCCACACCTCACAGACCAAGGCTGTCAAGTGGCCAAACAGCGGACACTCACTTTTCAGTGCGATGTGTCATCAGACCATCTTGTATTATTGCACATCGTGTAAGACCTACAGGATGATCATACGGAATTTACCAGGAATATACGTTATTGCCAATATTATGATCTTGTATGTGATACTAGATGATAGTTTGATCAATTCTATTTAGATTGAATGCCATTGAATACAGATTTTGAACAGATTTATATGGGCGTGCGCGCGCGCGCGCGCGCGCGCGCACACACACACCACACAAAACACACACACACACACACACACAGACGACCAAACTAGGACATTTGTATATATTTACCCTGTTAAACTCCCTAATCAAATATCGATGCATATTTTGAAATTCATCCTAATACACACAGACATATAAACGAACGCACAGACACAGACAGACAGACTCACACACACACACACGCACGCACACACACACACACACCACACACACACACACACCACACGCACCACACAACGCACACACACACACACACACACACAAACGTACACCCCCCCTCCCCCCAACCACACACACACAACAATCCTGGCGCCTGGTCGCCCCATTGCAAGGACAGAAAAAGAAAAAGGTAGCATTGAAAAAAAAAAGAAGGAAACGAAGGGAAGAGAAGACCCACATTCTGGCCTCTCTCTGAGTGCTGGTGGCACTGATTCTCTGAACAGCAGGCTGGCTGAGGCGAAGATAAAGCCCCGGTGAAAGAGCCAAGGCTAGATTCCAGAAAGTGTGACGTACTGTTGGGTCCGGGTCAAAGCTGGAAAGAAAAAACAAAAAAGGATATCAGAAAGTGTGACGTACTGTTGGGTCCGGGTCAAAGCTGGAAAAGAAAAACGAAAAAGGATATCAGAAAGTGTGACGTACTGTTGTGTCCGGGTCAAAGCTGGAAAGAAAAACGAAAAAAGGATATCAGAAAGTGTGACGTACTGTTGTGTCCGGGTCAAAGCTGGAAAGAAAAAAAAAAAAGGATATCAGAAATCAGAAGTGTGAACGTACTGTTGTGTCCGGGTCAAAGCTGGAAAGAAAAATGAAAAAAAAAAATATCAGAAAGTGTGACGTACTGTTGGGGTCGGGTCAAAGCTGGAAGAGAGAAAAAAACAAAAATAAAAATACCAGAAAGTGTGACGTACTGTTGGGTCCGGGTCAAAGCTGGAAAGAAAAACGAAAAAAAAGACATCAGAAAGTGCGACGTACTGTTGGGTCGGGTCAAAGCTGGAAAGGAAAAACGAAAAAAAAAGATATCAGAAAGTGTGACGGTACTGTGGGGTCCGGGTCAAAGCTGGAAAGAAAAACGAAAAAAAAAGATATCCTTCCGTTCTTCGCTGTGACTGAAGCAGAGAAGAAGAAGAAGAGAAGAGAAGAAGAAAGAAGAAGAAGAAGAAGAAGAAGAAGGAAGAAGGAAGAAGAAGAAAGAGAAAGAGAAGGAGAAGAAGAAGAGCAGAAGAAGAAGAAGAAGAGAAGAAGGAGGAGGAGGAGGAGGAGTAGAAGAAGAAGAAGAAAAAGAAGAAGAAGAAGAAGAAGAAAGAAGACAAAGAAGAAAAAGAAGACGATGAAGAAAAGAAGGAGATTGTGAAGATGGTGATGGTAATGGAATGACGGGGAAAAAAAAAAAGAAAAAACAAGTGCCAGAAGCAGACCAACGATGGAGAGAAAGAAAAAGAAAAGAAATGAGAAGAAGGTAAATAAGAGGGGAAATAATAACGGAAATGAAGAAGATGCTGATGCTGATGCTGCTTCTGATAATGATAATGAAAATGATGATGATGATGGTGGTGGTAGTCTTGGTGTCTGATCTCGAAAAGAAAACGGTAAAAAAAAATAAAGACGCAGAATAAGATCGATGATGTAGAGGAAGAAGGATAAACACAAGAAGAAGAAGAAGAAAAAGAAGAAGAAAAAGAAGAAGAAAAAGAAGAAGAAGAAGAAGAAGAAGAAGGTGAGAAAATGTAAGTGAAGAAAGGAGAAGAATGAGAAGAAGGAGGAGGAGGAGGAGGAGGAGGAGGAAGAAGAAGAAGAAGAAGAAAAAGCCATCACCATCACAAACACCGCTACCACCGCCACTATCACCATCACCAAAGCACCAGCAGCAGCACCACCATCACCACCACCAACAGTGGCAGAAAAGACCATTAAACAAGGATATCAGTTCCACAAAGCAAGTAATCGCGTAAATTCATACAAACTAGACTACCATACATGTGAGCGAATCAGTGTACAATCACAATGAGTGAATAAGAGTGCTTTTACAGTTGGTGAATCAGATTACAATTACAAAGAGCGAATCAGGATGTAATTACAGACGGTGAATCAGATAGCAATTAAAAAGAGTGAATCAGGATATAATTACAGAGACTGAATCAGGGCACGAAGTACAATTAGTCAGTGAAGATACAATTACGGCAAGCGAAACAGTCGACAATATTGGCGAATTAATCCGGGTATAATCACTGTGAGCAAGTCAGGGTACAGTTACAAGACGTGACTTTGAATGCAATCACAACCAAAGAATCAGCATACAATCGCAGTCATTGAAACAGAGTGCGATTCCAAACTCACTCGTTGTGATTGTGCTCTTAATTCGCACACTGTAAATGTACTCACTCACCGAGTAAAAACAGGACGTAATCGCAGAAAGGACATCAGAGTACAGTTGGAGTACGTGAATCACAGTACAATGACATTGAACGAATCAGAGTACAATGACACTGAACGAATACGAGTACAATGACACTGAATAAATAAGAGTACAATGACACTGAATAAATAAGAGTACAATGACACTGAATAAATAAGAGTACAATGAAACTGAATAAATCAGAGTACAATGACGCTGAACGAATCAGAGTACAATGACACTGAATAAATAAGAGTACAATGACACTGAATAAATAAGAGTACAATGACACTGAATAAATAAGAGTACAATGACACTGAATAAATAAGAGTACAAAGACGCTGAACGAATCAGAATACAATGACGCTGAATAAATAAGAGTACAATGACGCTGAACGAATCAGAGTACAATGACACTGAATAAATAAGAGTACAATGACACTGAACGAATCAGAGTACAATGACACTGAATAAATAAGAGTACAATGACACTGAATAAATAAGAGTACAATGACGCTGAAAGGATTAGAGTACAATGGACACTGAATAAATAAGAGTACAATGACGCTGAACGAATCAGAGTACAATGACACTGAATAAATAAGAGTACAATGACACTGAATAAAATAACAGTACAATGACGCTGAACGAATCACAGTACAATGA
>JADBJO010012962.1:20000-24406 GCA_016801955.1 Conus betulinus | reverse complement strand
GAAAATTCGGATGTGGCAGGACGTGTCGCATAGGTTTGCTCCTCTCTCGGCTTTTCCACGGATAGTTTTGCAAAGATGGGGTGGTTTTCTGACACTGAATTCAGGACCTACTCCCAGCACGAAGGCGGACACTGCGACACGCTAGGCTGAAGACAGGGAGACATCATGGCTGCCTCCAACCGCTCCCCTAGGCGGGCCAGTGCGGAGCTCTGTAAGATTTGATGTCATGTATGCGTGATCTGACCAGTAAGTTCAATGAATTAAAAACTGATTTTGATGGAATGACAGAGGATATGAAAGAACTGAAAGGTACGTGTGCAGGTCTGCGTGAGGATGTATCGTCTTTAAGACGTGTCTGAACTCAACGACGGAAAACGAAAAGTTAAAGAAACAAAATGAGAGAGACTGGGTGAGAAGACTGGTGATTTAAATGAACGGTCAAAGAGGAATGATGGGATAATTCATATTGAAAGGAAAATGCGACCAGGCAGGGACTGTGAGGGGCTGGTTCGGGATCTCATCACTGACAAACTCGAGCTGGCCAGTGACAAGCAGTTTGATGGGCGACACCGGCTGAACAGAAAGCCAGACTCCCCCATCACCTGCTGTACCTTCTACAAGGACAAAAAGCGACTACTGGGTGCCAAACGCAAGTTGCAGGGATCTCGTGTGTACATTGGTGAGGACTCGACCCAGTGGGTCAGGGAAATCAGGGCAAAAACTCATTCTTCATTTGAAGGCTGCAAAAAAAAAAAAAAAAAAAAAAACGCCAATGAAAAGCGATCTATGGTTTTTGACTATCTAAAATTGATGGTGATTGATACCATTTAGATCAGGCAGACAAACTCCAACATATCGTTTAGAAGAAACGGCCGCCGGCCTTGTCATAGAAATGTAGCGCCATGGAAAAGATCAGAATTCAATGTCCATGAAATTGTGTGACGTATAGGAGAGTGAACGCAGGTTAGCCTGACACGGCAGTGTGTAAATCGTTCGAGAAAAGTACAGCGCAGGTCGAGCGTTGGCAAGGTAACCCAGAGTGTCGGTGGCAGGTGCTTGTGACAGTGTTCACTCGGGTAATGTAGCGTCAGTATACAAGTGAACGAAACACAGGCAGATGAAATGAATCTTTTTGATAACAATGAAAACAGCCACATGGTTTGTGATGAAATCAGTCCCCGTTCTGACAACTCTTCTAATGGCCGCTTTGTCTAACAAAGTAAATGTTTCTTTAATGACTAACAGCTCTTCGCTTGCTTGTGCACTTCTTTGTTCAGAAACCTCTGGCAGTAATTCTGATTATCTTTGTAATCCTTATGGAAATGAGAAAAGTCAAGATTGTATGAGAGGTCATGACCATGTAAACAGTCCAGGTGTGAATGAATGGAAAATCCATTATGTTTTTACACTGGATTGTTAGTGGTTTGCTTTCAAAGACTGTTTATGTAGATTTTGTGTGCTATACAGTTTCTTTCGATTTTACATGTTTGTCAAAAAAATTGTGGATGGCTTTCAATCTAGAGTGTATAGAAACTTTAACGTGTTTGGTAAGCTGCTGCTGGTTTCGTGCAAACAAGGAACGCTCTTGGGTGGGGTTATGTGTCTGGTCAAAAAGGAACTTTTGTATATTTGCTAGAGGTGCATACATGATGAAAAAAACGTCATTATGTTCCGATTCGTAAGGGTCTTTTTGGCTTATCAAAGGATATTTGTATGTTTGTGCTTATGTACCACCGGAGAATTCGCCATCTTATTCTTTTTGTGATGTTTAAAAATGGCAGTACTGATCTAAAGGCCTTTTGGCTGATGCTTTTCCGGCTCTGCTTGAAATGTGTTTTACTTCTTTCTAGATTTAAGCAGCAGAACACCTAACATTTCCACAAGGTCTGAATGTACATGAAATTGTCAGTGGTTTTCAATTAAACTACGAGTAAACAGATGTTCTGAAGATGTGGGAAGTTGTGTTCTTCAATATGTGTATATCACTGGGTCTATGTATTTAAACGCTGTATGTAATGTTGACTGTCAGTGTCATTTCACATACATATTAGCAACTGGAAACAATGTGCGTGACTGTTTCATAGCATCTTGTGATTTGCTTGCTGTTTATTCATCTTTCAGTAAACTTTATGTAGCTGAACACATTGATTCTGATCGTTTACCTTCGAACCGTAACATCGGTTCTCTTCACAACAATAAAGGCAAGACATACGAAAAAAAAGAAGCACAATTCATTGAAAAAACATCAAGTGGCAAGATAAACATGCTGATTTATTTAATGGGCAAATAAATAGCAAAGATACACTTCTTTGATTGGAAGGGCTATTGCTCTGATTGACGATGGTGTTAACACCGCCCTTGATACTTTTAATTAATTATTATGGACGAGCTGAATGTATGAAAAGACGTGTTAGAATGGATGGTGCGAATAAAGGCAGTGACTGGTTTGACGAAGAATGCACTAGAGCTCGATTAAAGGCAAGAAGACTGTGTGGATAGACAGGAGAACGCTAGATAAAGAAGATAGTAAACCAAATTGTCTTGCACACAAAGATAATACAAAAAGTTGATCGGGAGAAACGAAAAAAGAAAAGAACAGTTCTCCACTGTATAACCTGGTAGATTCGGTAAATGACCAGCGAGAATTTTGGAACTAATTGCCTAGAATATCTGTGAAAAAGGTGCATACATCCAATGGTATAACTCTTGATGTCTGGTTTTCTCATTTTATGAACGTCTTGAAAAAGATAGAACCGAAGAAGATGTTATTGATGTGACTAATGAAGTACATCTGATGAAAATAATACCGAGTGTTCTTATTTTGATCGTTTAATTTCAAGAGAGGATATTTTAATAGCAATGCACTGCTGATCAGATGTCCACACTCCTAGCGTTAATAGAGAAAGAGTTTTCACAGAACCGTAAATCGTATATTGCCTTCGTTGATCTCGAAACAGATTTTGATCCTCATCAAGATCATCACTTTGACTGGTACTCCAAAAGAATGGGATTAGTGAAGGCTCTGAAGAAAAAAAATTGATAGTATGTATAGGAACACGAAAGCAAGATTAAGATCTGGTACTAGTTTTGTCGACTATATCACGTGTACAAGAGGGGTACAATAGGGTGATGCATGCATCCCTATTCTTTTCCTTTTTTATTAATGAGCTTGCCCTCGAAATAACAGAGAAAGGAAGGCACGGTGCAACACTGAGTCCAGATTTTATTGAATTATTTTGTTAATAGCAGATGACATTGCCTTGCGTTCTGAAACACAGTTGGCCATTAACAGATAACTGAACGGTTCATATAGTTCATCTACTTCAGCTCAAGGTTAACATGGAAAGGGAGTACTGTTGTATTCAGGAAAGCCGGTTATCTCGCTGCGAGAGAAAGGTGGTTTTTTAATGGACAGGAAGTGAATACTGTAAACTGTTACACCTTGATATATATTTCTCCACTGGACTAAGGTTTGTATCTACTTGCGAAGACCTTGCAAGTCGAGCAAAAGAGACGCCTTGCTATGTATTATCCGTAAGTTGTACATGCTTAAGCATAATTCAATTGCAGCACTTTTTTTTATTTTGATAATCAGGCTCCTTATACTTGTTGCGATATACGGCGTTGAAATATGGAAATTAGATAAAGCAGTTATTCGTATTGAAAAGGTCCGCTTATTTGTCTTGAATAAATTTTTACCGGTACAGCTTGAAACACCGAATGATTTAGTGTACGGAAAGACAGACCGCCACCCTATTTTCGTAAATACGTCTGTTCAGTACATTAGCTATTGGCTTAAAATATTACATATGGAAGGAAATTGATTGCCTGTGAAAGCTTACGAGACGCTGATATGACTAGAATCAAATGGTAGATATACATGGGTTTCAAGGATTCGAGAAACATTATATCAGGAATGGTAGGGTTAAATAAACGGGTTGAAGACGTCAATGTATTGCTGATGGCAAAACTGAAACGAACATATCCAAGAAAGTGACCGGTTTTCTGTGTGTAGAACATTCAAATCATCTAGAAGCTGTGAAACGTTTCTTGTAACTGATGTCGATATACTTATGAAATGGTATGGAACAAAATTCAGATTCGGATCAACAGACATTGTTATATATCGGGACTAACATAATCAGGTATCAACTAATTGTGCAGAGATGCAAAGAAGATGAAGTACATATTTTGTTTTGTTGCCCCAATCTCTGTTACCTTCGGCAAAATACATTACACGAAACTTTTATGCAGATCCGTGTCTGGTCAATGTGGCCTTCCTGATGGCAAACTGTAACAAAAAAAATATACTGAAGAATCGATGCATGTACCTATATAAGGCTTTAAAGGGCATGCGACTGCAGTTAAAGGATCTGAATGTTAATATTGAATTATCTGTTTTCTGT
>JADBJO010012962.1:7500-15000 GCA_016801955.1 Conus betulinus | reverse complement strand
TTCAAAGCGTCTTGGCCTTCAACCAACTGTGTTACCACAGTAGTGCCAAGATGACAGACATGGACCGGCTGGAGAAGGTAGTCAGCAAGGCAGCCTCCATCTTGGGGGAAGAGCTGGTGCCCCTCAGCGCGTGGTTCCCAGATGTGGCCACTAAGAAGCTTGGCACGCTCTGGGCAGACACCCACCACCCACTCCACGAGGTGCTGGCATCCCAAGAGCCCAGGAGAGAATCTACCCGGGTCCTGAGGAGCTTCAGTGCTCGGACCAACCGACTGAGGGACTCCTTCCTGCCATCTGCTGTAGGCCTCTTCAATGAGAGAGTCAACCAGAGAAGCGAGAATACGCGTGACAAGTCCTCGAGATGCTGAAGTATGAATGATGAGTGAATGAGAAACAGGGAGAATGATGGACATGGGGGGCGAAGTGTGAGAGAATTATGGCTGGATGAAGGCAGTGTGGATTAATGAAGGATGGTGGATAGGACTGAACGGATATGCATGGAGTACTTTTATCTCAAATTGTTCCTACTTACTCTTTCGGTTTAAATACTGACCCCTGTGGCGCGCTTGCGAGTGTGTGTGTGCATGTGTGTGTGCATGTGTGTGTGTGTGTGTGTGTGTGTGTGTGTGTGTGTGTGTGTGTGTGTGTGTGTAGGTGTTATGTTCCCCCCACCCTCGCCTACCCGCTGTTAAGTATTTAAGTTCTTGTTTTACAGTGAGCAATTACGATTGTTAGAATCATTGCAAGGTGCTGATTTTTTTTTTTTTTTTTTTTGGGGGGGGGGTTTCTCATTTCATTCTTGTTTTTTATATGCCATGTTTGTGGTGAGGTGGCTGTGTGTGTGTGTGTGTGTGTGTGTGTGTGTGTGTGTGTGTGTGTGTGTGTGTGTGTGTGTGTGTAAATTTTGCCCCCCCCCCCCCCCCCCCTTCAGGCTATCTTTTACTTTTTTTTATCCATGAATCATATGATTTGACTTTGATTGTCTTCTTTACTGTTTTAATAATCATACATTTGGAATATCATTGCATGACATTCGATTTTGTTCTTATTATTCCTTATTTTCTTTTCTTTTTGATAACGAAAATGGGGGTTTCTTTGTTTGAAGAATTTTTGTGTGATTGCTTACTTTTATTTATTAAAGATAATACGTATGTGATGTCGGCGGTGACTTAAATAGTAGAGTTTCAAACTTTTCTTGTGATTTTGAAGAGGTAAGGTAATGTTGCTTATAGCCTAGCCGACTGCAAAGGGCCATATCAGGGCTGTCACCACGTTAAATCAACTCACAAGTCATCGGGGAAAAAAAGAAAAACAAACTTTCACACATCTCTTTGAAATACACCTTCTAAAAACGTACCAGAAACTTCGTTTAAAATCTTTCTTCCGTAAAATCTTAGAGATCAGATGGAAAATGTTAATCTCTTTCAGAAACTCAAAGATCACGTCAGGTGGGACATCTCTGAACAGGGTTTTCATGGAGTCTGCTTTAAAGTGTTTATGTCTCACATCGTACAAGTCCCAACAATCTGAAAAGAATATGTTTTCATCGTGAGTGGAACATGACATCGAATGCACCAAGGAGCTTCTTCACCTCTTAAAAGATAAGAATGGGTGTGGTAAAACGAGTGGCCTGTATGCAAAGGGCACAAGACCGTTTCTTCTTTTCGGCCGCCTCGTGAACATGGTAAAAACTCTTTCAGGTTTGGACGGATTTTAAGTAGTTTTGTTATCCATCTGCAAGTCCATTCCTCTTGCCAGAGGTCTTTGACACAGGCCTGTGTTTAGGGTTTCAGATCAGTGTGAGAAATAGACAACCTGCTCTCAACTTTTCCTTTGTGGCATTCTTGGCAAGCTGATCAACCATCTCATTGCCTCGAATGCCCACATGTCTGGGAACCCAAGCAAAAACTATGTTATATCTGTTTGCTTTTAGAGAGGTGTCGGAAGAGGTTGGTTCAAGAGAGGGAGTTGAGGGGACTGGGTGTCGGAGGCACAATCTCCAGATTGTTTTTAGATTTACCGATGACGTGTTTCTATGATGATTTGGGGACGGAGGGAGGGAAGGTGGAGAAGAGAGAAAATGGTGGGGGGGGAGGTATATCTGATTATTTCCGGGGAGTGGGGAGTGAAAGTGGAGGGGAGGAAGGAGCAGAGGGACTGAAGAGTGTAATGGTCCGGACCTCTGAGGGACGATTTCTATGCCTTTCCCCTGATTCCGACCGGCTTCTTTCCAGGGTTCTGGAGAATGTCAGATTTATACATACTCATAGGTCAGCCGCTGTGAAAAGTCTCCCAAGTGTGTGTCCCTTCATTTCCTACGCTCATGTTGACCTGTTGTGCTGTCCTCTCTGTGTCTATGTCTTTGTGAGTCCGTGTCCAGGTCGCTGGTAAAAAATGGCCTCCAAAGCAGAAAGGGAGTCTGATCAAATGAGGAAATCTTTAGGTTTGGATTTACAGACCATTTTCAGAGCTAAGACCAAGGGCTGTCAGCTCAGCAGTGTAGATGGAGCTGTCTGTTGGAATGTGTATGGTACATCTCTGAGGGGGATCTGCTGCACAAAACACAGCAGAGGCAACTCCCTCCTCAGATTTGGAACCGTCTGTGAAAACTCTTTTGTAGGATGGAAACTTAGAACACAGTTCAGCAAAAAGGGATTTGTATGCCAAGGAACTAGTGGAATCTTTCCAGTACCAGGCCAAATCAAAGCAGATCTCTGGAGTGAAGAAAGTCCATGGTGGGTCATCAAGAAACTTGGAAAAATCACAAACTACTCCCAGGTCTATGTTTGCTTTGTTCAAATGGGGAAGAACACGAGTTCCCAAGGATGGAATGGAACTGGGGTGGTCACCGAATTTCTTTTGGAACTGGGGGTCGAAAACACAGTCATATGCCGGTTTTGAGGTTCAGAAGAGAAACTCAGACAGTGGTTCAAGGCAAGTTTCAGTCGACGATTTGAGAGGGATGGTTCCCCTGCCTCAGCATACAAACTATAAACAGGAGAGGTGCGGAACTCACCCAGACACAATCGAAGCCCTTGATGGTGGATATGATCTGGACTTTTCAGGTAGGATGGTCTGGTCGAGCCGTACACTAGACACCCATAGTCCAGTTTGGAGTGAATCAGAGAGCTGTAAAGAGGGAGGAAAGTGTTTTTTGTCAGCGCCCCAATCTGTGTTTGCCACGACTCGCAGAATGTTCAGTGCTTTCTGACATGCAGTTTTTCTAAGTGTTGGATATGACTTTTTATGTTCAGTTTTTTGATCAACAACAATACCCAGAAATTTTTATTCTTTAACAGCTGGAATGGTGGACTTGTCCAGACGAATTTCAGGATCAGCAAAAGACTGACGAAAATTGCTGAAATGGATTGGCCGAGTTTGGGTTCTTGAAAAGGTAAACCCGTTTTTCCTCAGCCCACTGTTGAATTTTATTAACACAGAGTTGGAGTCGACGCTGTACGCTGGCGTAAGAGGCTCCAACTGCGTATAGTGCAAATCATCAAGAAACAGAGAGGACTCAGAACCCTGCTTTACCGATTTCACGATGACGTTGATTTTTGATGCTGAAAAGGGCAGGAGAAAGAATGCTCCCTTGAGGTACACCCAAACTCCTGCCCATGGATGTCAGACAGCGTGGAGCCAATACGCATCTGGAACTGTCGATCACCTAGAAAGTTTTGAATAAACATAGGCAGATGACCACGAAAACCAAGTCTATGAAGATCTATAAGGATTCCTGATTTCCAAGTGGTGTCGTACGCTTTTTTCCAGATCAAAGACGACAGCGACCACATGCCGTTTATTGATGAAGGCGTTGCAGATGGTCGTTTCCAGACGGACTAAATGGTCAACTGTCAAGTGATACTTCCGGAACCCGCACTGTTCACTGGCTAAAAGTCCATCGGTTTCTCTAGCTTCCACATGAGTCAGGAGTTGACTGTCTTTTCCATGAGCGTACAGAGGCGGCTAGTCAGAGCTGTTGGATGATAGTTTCCAGGCTTAAGGATTGGAATGATCAGGGCTTTCCGCCAGGAAGGTGGAAAGCACCCTGTGGTCCAGATATGGTTGTAGACTGTGAGAAGGTCTCGAGACAGCTTTCTGGGAGAGTCTTTCAAAAACCTGATAATGAACATCATCCAGACCAGGAGCAGAATCGTTGCTGGTTTGCAGAGCTGATTTCAGTTCATCGATTGAAAAAGGTAGATTGTAGGCTTCAGAGTTGTCTGATGCGAAACTGTATGAAGATTTTTCTCAGAGTTGTTAGTTAGTATAAGAGGGGGATTATAAATCTTTGGACCCCGGACCCGCCGGATCACCCGGATCTCGGAGATCGATCATCGAAGTCATCAATAATCGATCAGATTGATAATAGTACACGGTAATCGAAGTCATCAATAATCGGTAACCGGTCAATCACATTGATAATATTAATATGTAATCAGATGGATCATATTTATAAAGGATATTGATCATGAAAGAAAAGGGGACTGATCATAAAGGGTATTGATCGAAAAAACGGTCAACAAATTCCTCTCTCATCCTAAAAACTGACCACGGTGGAGCCTGTATGCATAAAATTATTCGATGGTTAAGCAACCATGCGACGACGCATATAATCAAACGCTAATTATACCGACGAAGCCAAGGCCCCTGGGCAGTGTACGTGTCTCTGCATATTCTCTCTTTCTCTTTATGAGAGCTTGATTAGGAAAGTCGATAAGACTGACAATCAGTTTGAAATGCGTAATCAAATAACAGACCACTGTGATTGTACGTGTGCGTGCGCACGCGCGCGCGCGCGCGCGCGCGCATGTGTGTGTCTGTGCGTGTGTGTGTGTGTGTGTGTGTGTGTGTGTGTGTGTGTGTGATTTATTTATACTTTTCATTGCATTAATATATGCATCAACATCATTTTTGTTTCTTTTTAATCAGTTCTAATGAATGAAGCACTAGCTGGCGGCTCTTCAGTCGGCACTACCCAGGTAGGCAGCCCGTTGTGTAAACGAGTGCGGATTGTAAAGCGCATAGAGCTTGGCCTTTAGCCGAGGATAGGCGTGATGTAAATATTCAAAATAAAGATAATAATAATACTTTCGGGGTGTGTGTGTGTGTGTGTGTGTGTGTGTGTGTGTGTAAGTTCGCGCGTGGGCATGCGCGCGCTCGTGTGACGTGTGCTTGCGTGCGTTTCTGTGTGTATGTCGGGGTTGGGGGTGGGGTGCGTTGTATATGTGCGTGTATGAATGTGTGAGTGTGCGTGCGTGTGTGTGTGTGTGTGTGTGTGTGTGTGTGTGTGTGTGTGTGTGTGCTGCTGTTGATGTTTTTACCTTTTGGCTGGTTTAAGATAATTTCCGTTATCTTTTTCCATTTAGTAATATTATCCTAATCTTCACATTTTCAAAATGGAGTGACTGAGGCCGAAAATGAAGCAAAATTTAGAAAAGAAAGGGGTTAGTTACCGCCAAGGACACAGACGAACAGAGTACAGGACAAGACACAATGCATTTCGACCTCTTGGTTCTTCTTCAGGCGAAAACGAATGACATTTAGGACAGTGAAAACGAAGAACGAGAAATCACTTATCTTCTCATATTCGCCTCACGATCAAAATCGCCACCGGGCGGAAACGAGGCCACCCTGGAGATTTCCTTTTGTACCCCCTCCGCCCCCTCCCCACTCCCTCACACACACGCTTCTTTCTGATCGATCACAAAGCCTTTTAGGCTGCTTAAAACAACGACCATGCTCTAACATTAAAAAAAAAACCTACAATGCCATTAGAATCAAATAGGCTTCAAGGTGGTTGTTGGTTTTTTTTCCTTAACAGAAGGAAAATTTTGCTTTAAAG
This sequence comes from Conus betulinus, assembly GCA_016801955.1. Taxonomy (NCBI): domain Eukaryota; kingdom Metazoa; phylum Mollusca; class Gastropoda; order Neogastropoda; family Conidae; genus Conus; species Conus betulinus. The sequence continues at coordinate 9,155 of JADBJO010012962.1, read as the reverse complement.
CGAGGAGAGGATGGGAGGGGGCTCGAATCAAAACCGTTCCAATCTAGTTTTAGTGGTTCCAATGACCAGAAATGAATGAATAGATAACTAGATAAAAGAATAAATAAATGGTAAACAATGAATAAATAAATAAAGATAGGGAAAAAGAAAAAAAAATGTGTTGAACAGCATATGCAGGAGGGGAGGGGGGGGGGGGGTACGAGGAGGTGGGAAAGAGAAGGTTGAGCGAGGGGGAGGGGTGTGAGGAGCGTCGCAAATGTCTTCTCGTTAACCGAATGTCGTGTACTTGCAAAAAGGTCAGCATGGAAGAGGAGAGGTGGAGGGCGGTGTAGGCACAAGACCCACTTGGCAAAGTTGTGGTGCAGTCACCAAAAGTTAACGGAGAGGGGCGGAACGCGCGCGTGCTTTTGAATGTGTGTGTGTGTGTGTGGGGGGGGGGGGGGGGGGGGGGGGGGGGGGGGGGGGGGGGGGGGGGGGAGGTGTCGGAAGAGGTTGGGTCAAGAGAGGGAGTTGAGGGGATTGGGTGTCAGAGGCACGATGTTGGAGGCACAATCTCCAGATTGTTTTAGATTTACCGATGACGTGTTTTCTATGATGATTTGGGGGCGGAGGGAGGGAAGGTGGAGAAGAGAGATAATGGGGGGGGGGGAGGGTATCTGATTATTTCCGGGGGAGTGGGGAGTGAAAATGGAGGGGAGGGAGGAGCGGAGGGACTGAAGAGTGTAATGGTCGGGACCTCTGAGGGACGATTTCTATGCCTTTCCCCTGATTCCGACCGGCTTCTTTTCAGGGTTCTGGAGAATGTCAGATTTACACATACTCATCGGTCAGCCGCTGTGAAAAGTCTCCCAAGTGTGTGGCTCTTCATTTTCTACGCTCATGTTGACCTGTTGTGCTGTCCTCTCCGCGTCTATGCCTTTGTGAGTCCGTGTCCAGCTCGCTGGTATCAGTACATTTATGACTGTCGTCTGGAGGAGGAGGTGGGACCCTGCCTGGGGTAACGCTCCCTCCTGCAGGCTCCGTGACAAGGCAGTTCTTGTCGGTAGAGCTTAGCACGCTCCGTGACAAAGCAGTTCTTTGTCGGCAGAGGTTAGCACGCTCAGTGACAAGGCAGTTCTTGTCGGTAGAGCTTAGCACGCTCCGTGACAAGGCAGTTCTTGTCGGCAGAGGTTAGCACGCTCCGTGACGAAGCAGTTTCTTGTTGGTAGAGGTTAGCACGCTCAGTGACAAAGCAGTTCTTGTTGGTAGAGGGTCAGCAGGCTCAGTGACAAAGCAGTTCTTGTCGGTAGAGGTTAGCAGGCTCCGTGACAAAGCGGTTCATGTTGGTAGAGGTTAGCAGGCTCCATGACAAAGCAGTTCTTGTCGGTAGAGGGTTAGCAGGCTCCATGACAAAGCAGGTATTGTCGGTAGAGGGTCAGCAGGCTCAGTGACAAAGCAGTTCTTGTCGGTAGAGGTTTAGCAGTCTCCGTGACAAAGCGGTTCATGTTCGTAGAGGTTAGCAGGCTCCATGACAAAGCAGTTCTTGTCGGTAGAGGGTTAGCAGGCTCCATGACAAAGCAGGTATTGTCGGTAGAGGGTTAGCACGCTCCGTGACAAAGCAGTTCTTGTCGGTAGAGGGTCAGCAGGCTCAGTGACAAAGCAGTTCTTGTCGGTAG
>JADBJO010012962.1:0-5000 GCA_016801955.1 Conus betulinus | reverse complement strand
AAGGACCTTGACCTTGGTTTTTCTTCTCAAATCATTTCATGGTTTTTTTTTTAAAGGAATTTATCCTGAGAAAGGACCAGATGGGTCATCTTACCCCTGTTTAAAAAGGGTAAGGCAAATAATCCTAATAATTATTGAAAAATCTTCTTGTGTGATGCAGCTAGTAAACTTTATGGATCTGTAATAAATAAGAGATTATTAGAGTGGATCGAATTAAAAACATAACCGGTGAATACCAAGCAGGTTTTAACCAGAAATACAGCGGCAAATTGAGGCCATTGCAGGTGGTGATCTAAACAAATCTTAAAAGTAATTATTATGACATCCACCCAGTAACGTGCACAGTGATCATTTGTACACTTTGTTGGCAGCTGTTCAGAAGCATTTTTTTTTAAATAATCGTTAGTTATATGTTACATTCATAGACTTCGAAAAGGCCTTTGATTCTATCCGTAGAAAGCTTTTGTGGCCACACTTTCAACTCTCTAAACTGTTACAGTACTTCAAACCCAATTGAACAATTTGTACTCAGAGGCGCACAATCTACCTTTTAAAGTAAACATGGATAAAACAACATTATAATGTTTTTCGAAAGGTTAGGTGTCCGTCGTTACGCGAAAGATGGTTTCATGGTAGTTCTAAAATTACAGTTGTGAACGTCTACAATTAAATATCTGGGTATATATTTTTCTAGAAAACAATTTTTTTCATTTGCCTGGCAAGGGTCTTGCGGGAGGAAAAGGGAAGTGAGTTGTTAGGACTGTTCTAATTTTCTTGTATAAGTTTGAGAATGAGACAGTGAAACACGTGACAGTGGTGTGAGGAAAGAAGAGGATGGGTGAGGAAAGAAGAGGATGGGGTGAAGAAAGAAGAGGATGGGGAGAAAAAAAAGAAGAGGATGGGGTAGAGAAAGAAGAGGATAGGGTGATGAAAGAAGAAGACAGCGTGAAGAAAGAAGAGGATAGGGTGAAGAAAGAGGAGGATGGGGTGAAAAAGAAGAGGATGGGGGTGAAGAAGAAGAGGGATAGGGTGAAGAAAGAAGAGGATGGGGGAAGAGAGAAGAGGATGGGGGGAGAAAAAAAAGAAGAGGATGGGGTGAAGTGGATGGGGTGAAGAAAGAAGAGGACGGGGAAGAGGATGGGGTGTAAGAGGATGGGGTGAAGAAAGAAGAGGATGGGGTGAAGAAAGAGGAGGATGGGGTGAAGAAAGAGGAGGATGGGGTGAAGAAAGAGGAGGATGGGGTGAAGAAAGAAGAGGATGGGTGAAGAAAGAAGAGGATAGGGTGACAGGTGGTGAAGAAGAAGAGGACGGGGTGAAGAGGATGGGGTGAAGAAAGAAGAGGATGGGGTGAAGAAAGAAGAGGATGGGGTGAAGAAGGAAGAGGATGGGAAGAGAGGTGGTGAATAAGAAAGGGGGAGGGCTGGATAGTGGTGAAGGTGGTGGAGAGAGAAAGGGGGTTAGAGCTGTTAGAAAGGAGCGGGTGGAGGAGGGGGGGGGGTGAAGGGTGATAAAGAAGGAAGAGGAGGAAGGTAGAGATGGTGAATAACGAAGAGGAAGGGTTGAGAAGAGTGAGAAAACGCGATGGGTTGAGATAGAAAGGTTGATTGACACAGCGTAAAGATGGGATTAGGGTGTAGGAAAAGAAGATGGAGGGGGTAGACAGTTGGTGATAGAGAGAAAGGGGAAGATGTATAGAATTGACTGATTTCAGTTTCTCCGTATGTTGTAAAGTATGACCCATCAATGTTTATGCATAAACAAACTTTCTGTGTGTGTGTGTGCGTGTGTGTGTGTGTGTGTGTGTGTGTGTGTGTGTGTGTGTGTGTGTGTGTGTGTGTGTGTGTGTGTGTGTGTGAGTCCGCGTGCGCGTGCGTCCGTACGTACGTGCGTGCGTGTGTGTGCGCGTGTGTTTCTACATATGTGTGCGAGTGTGTGTGCGTGCGTGTGTGCGTGCGTGCGTGCGTGTGTGTGTGTGTGTGTGTGTGTGTGTGTGTGTGTGTGGTGTGTGTGTGTGTTGTGTGTGTGTGTCAATACAATCATGAGTATCTGACAATAAATTGGTTTATGTGGGTGGGTGTGTGTGTGTGTGTGCGCGCGCGCGCGCGCGCGTGAGTGAGTGAGTGAGTGTGTGTGTGTGTGTGTGTGTGTGTGTGTGTGTGTGTGTGTGTGTGTGTGTGTGTGTGTGTGTGTGTAAGTGCGCGTGCGTATGTGTGCGTGCCGGCGTCCGCGCGCCTGCTTGCTTGGCGGTGTGTGTGTGTGTGTGAGCGCGCAAGCGCATCTGCCTGCACATTATTTTGCAATCATCCAAAGCTTTTTTTTTTTCGCCTCCACCACCCTAGTCTTCACAATTTTTTTTTGGTGTTTAGTTGTTTTGTTTTTTTTTCTAGTTTGTTTGATTGGGGTTTTTTTTGTTGTTTTGTTTGTTTGTTTGTTTTCATCTTTTCTTATTAGTACAGACGTTTCTTTTGTTCTTTTTGTTCTGTCAGTGGGGCCTCCATTCTCTTTTCCCTCCACTTTTTCCACATTTGTTATTCTTCAAAGCCTTGCACACCATGCATTGTCTGTGTGTTTCATTATCGATGGACAATTGCTGGCTGTTTTTAGTTTTTTTTTTTCGCGTTTGATACAAGGCGTCTGAGTTTGTTTCTGTTCTAATGTTTAGTGTGCTGTAACTTTCGCTCTGTTGCATTTATTACTCACACCGAAAGGAACAATTGAACATAAAAGCATCGACATTCATTGAAAAAAACAAACAATAACATCAAAAAGAATCACAGCATGTGTGTGTGTGTGTGTGTGTGTGTGTGTGTGTGTGTGTGTGTGTGTGTGTGCTCGCGCGCACGCTCGCCCGCGCGAGAGAGAGAGAGAGAGAGAGAGAGAGAGAGAGAGAGAGAGAGAGAGAGAGAGAACTCGCGCGCGCGCGAACAAGTATTTACATACGTGTCAGACAGAGAGAGGTAAAGAGTGGGGGAGGGACGGCAGAAAGACAGACAGACAGACAGATGGTATCATCCAAAAGCTGAATAAACGGGCAAAATCATGTGTGCGCGCAGTCTCTCTCTCTCTCTCACACACACACACACACACACACACACACACACACACACACACACGACAGAAGCAAGAACAGTCCTTTTAATCATACTCGTTTAATATATACATACAAATACGACAATCATTACAGGAAAAGGTGCTTGGAGCTCAATGTACACGAGTGCAACGCCTTCACTGCTCAGAAATTCAGGTTGACTGGTGCACAGAAGCTTTAAATATGACAAGAACAACAACAGAGATTTGGAATCTGTCTTGTACAGGCCAGCTTTTTTTTTCTTAATATATCAAGCTGATTCTAAACAAATATATTTCGCTTGTAACATTTGTTACAGTCACTGAATCGATAATCTAACAAATTGTTCGGTTGTTAGCTCATTTATCTGACATACGGACAGAAAGTAACATTGCTGAAATGCTGTCTTAAAGGAATGGCTGTTTGTTCCATCAAATGTTTGTGGCATCCTGAATCACAGCCTAACGCACTCAGAACATGTATCTCCGTATTGTTATAAAAGGGTATCATGAATTGGCCACTGACTGAGCTGTGAAAATTCCACAGAAGAGTCGACCCACTTTGAGAAAGTAGAGCAACTCCTGCTATGTGTCCTAATATAAGCAGCCTGATTCAATGCGGGGTCACAGTATATGCGGCTCTATAGTTTCACAAAGTACTCTTTACACTGAAAAGCGCAATTTTGCGATCATTTCTGTGGTAGGTCAATGCCAATCTCCCTGTACACAGACGACCGAAAATGTTCTTCATACAACAGAGACAGTGCCAGATAGATGACGAGACTGCCACTGGCAGCAAGCAGAGCAAATGACAACTTTCTCTGCATTCCAGTCAAAGAAATGATGGTCAGGATATCGGCTGGATTAATTTAATCAAACCATATCGGCTGGATTAATTTAATCAAACCAATCAGATCTGTGCGTTTAACTAGCAAAATTCAATATTGTGAAGGTCCTAATATAAGCAGCCTGATTCAATGCGGGGTCACAGTATATGCGATTCTATAGTGGGATAGGGGTGGGGGTAGCATGTCACACACACACACACACACACACACACACACACACACACACACACGTTTTCACTACTGTCTTTGTTACTGGAAAACCAACCAACCAACACACAAAACCTTCACAAAATTGAATTTTGCTAGTGAAACGCACAGATCTGATGGGTTTGATTAAATCCATCCAGTCGATATCCTGACCATCATTTCTTTGACTGGAACGCAGAGAAAAGCCTCTGCCCAGGAAAAAACATTCTTTTCAGAGGATGAGTTTAACCCTTGCATCACGGAAGAAAGAACAACAGACTAAGGGGGATAATCTGTAAAGGTTAAATGGAGGGGCGATGGCCAGGCGCATTCGCCGAGCCACCGCCAACGGCACATTGCTCATTACTTGTGCCACTGCGCTGCACGCCGTGTCACCTGGGGCCATAGGATAGATCCTTGAAAGGGGTGGGCGGGGCTTGTGACGGCATGTGGCATACTAAGCAAGAGAATGGTGGGGGATAGGGGTGGGGGGACAGCATGTGACATACAAGGATGGGAAGGAAGAGGCGGGTGGTGGTGAATATGAGAGAAAGATGCTGTGGGATTGCAAAGGTGACTGTTGTTCCACCGTTTGACGTTTGATTTCGTTTGTTGATCCCAAGACTCTTTCTCCTCACTCTTTCTAACTTCAAACCAGATGACAAAGGAAGTTGCACATATACAACAGACACCTTAGTCCACTATGGTTTTGTCTTACTGTGATCAAACCACGATTTCTTCAAAACAGATGACCATGCACGCACCGCGAGCGCGCACGCACGCACGCACGCGCACACACACACACACACACACACACACACACACACACACACACACCATGCTCTTAGACACACGTGCATGCGCGCTCACAGGCATGGTGAAAGGAGCTGTACGCTTAAT
>JADBJO010012961.1:47413-54871 GCA_016801955.1 Conus betulinus | reverse complement strand
GGATGGTTTCCTACCGCAATGCCCCGTCCAGTCGGGTAGCTCCCCCCTCTCCTCTCTCTGGATATCTCTCTGCTAGTATCGCTTTTTCTCTAGCGTTTTGCAATTTCTTTTTCTGTTAAACGATCCATAGCTTTCATTCTCGGACAAACTTAGCACTCTTCCTAAACGAGAGAGAGAGAAAAACAAAAAACCAAAAAAACATGGACAAATTGACACAATAAACTATGATGTGAGAAAAGTTGGATGCTAAGGTTGTCAAGTGACTAGGGGACTTCTTTAGCTTCTAACATCACCACCGACAATGGCAGTAGGTAGTCATCTCACTCATTGAAGATTTAAGGACAAAGGCAGATTATGGTTATGTCTCCATACTGATGCCTCACGTAGTCCCCGCATTTGAAATAGCACAGTTAAAGCAAGGAAAAACAAAAAAGAAATATGAAATTTTGTGTAGTAAGTGTCATTGTTGCGGCTGAGGTGTAGTCATATGCGTTCATCTTTTCGTTCCTTATATCTGGAGTCGATCAGTTTGAACATTTGCGTTCTCATCCGAAGGGGACAAATCCTCCACCACCCTATCTCTTCTCTCCTCTCTCTTCTCTCTCTATCTCTCTCTCATCTCTCTCTCTCTCTCTGTGATTCAGGTTACTTCAGATCCACAAGAAAGGGACCTTAAGCCTCAGATGCTATCACGCTTTAAAGGAAGAGGAAAACTAAAATTTTCACGGCCGATTCGAGGACTGTTTGAAAGGGCAAGGGCCCTAAACTGAAGCAATAATGTGCGTTGATGAGAAAATGTTTCTCGTATGTGTGATAACTAGGTGAGGTGCATCTCTTATGTTAATAGGCCAGACAGGCCTTCCATACCGCATTCATCTGCCATCGCCCTCATCCCGCCTCCACAACTTACATTTCTGATTGGTCGGTCTGTCTTTAGTATTACTTGTATGTCTGTCTGCCTCTCTCGTCTGTCTGTCTGGCTCTCTTTTTCCGACTCTCTCTACCTCCCTCTCTCCATCTCTCTCTCTCTCTTTCTCTTCTATCTCTCTCTATCTCTCAAATTGTATTTATTCGTTCTATCAGTATATTTGGCAGTGACCGTTGACCGTCTGCTAGATGTAAGGTACTATGAGGACTAGCTGAGGTTTCATACTGAGTCCCCATCGGTTGTGTAGAGTCGTTTCCTTCCATCGGTGAAGGAGGTGTATCTTATACAGTCACGACTGTACGATGTTTTGGTATAGAGTTGGAGCAAAGGTAGTAGTATTTCAACTGGCCTCTGTTGCGGCACATTGGGTCAGCTAGTGTCTTGCTACTGCGTACAAATTTCTTAACATATTAATTGACACCACCGCACATCCACCACCACACCACCACCACCACTATTATTCCACGTCATAATTTAAACCTTCAATTCATTTAGGACCTTTGATCCCCTTGCATTTGTGTGTAAACCAACAGAAGCATTAGATCATGCCAATTTTGACTCTTTCCTAATGTTTTGCTTTTCCCATCCCCTGTATAGCCAAGGATTTTTTTGTTCGCATTCTTTTCACTGACTTCTCTTCTGCCTTAAACAAACGCAGTCTCTCGTATTTAGCTGAAATAAAATATGACAAATTTTCCATGGTTGATCTAAAGCTGAGTATTGTGGATTGGAACGTTTTTTTTTTTTTTACCCAATATAAACATGTCCGTTTTAAATCCGCAATCTCTTACCAGTATTCTACCTCCACTGGCGTGGTACCTCAAGGCACAGTGCTAAAAACCTGTTCTGTTACATTGTACACCTTTCCTCATTTGTATTATCCAAAGGAAACACATGAGGGTTCTGTTGTTTGCGCATTAATGTTTTTTGAAAAAACTACTTAAACCTTTGAAGCAGGAACTGGTAATAACACCAATAGAGGAGACTAGTGAGGATTGCTGGTGAGAAGCTGTGTTCATACTAGCTATACTAGAGCCAAACTTAGTATAGGACTGGCAGCGACTATGTTTAAGCGTGACTTCTTATTGCCAAGATTGCAATGAGATCAGCCATTCAACCCTCGAAATCAAGTTTACCTGCGTCGCGTTTTTCACTACGTTGATTTCTTCTTTAGTGGGACTTCCATTTCTGTGTGCGGTGCTTTTTTTTGCTTTGTTTTTCTTTCGTTCATTATTCTAAGTCTCTTTTCTAAACACCACTTCTGAACATTCTTTATCACATATATTGTTTAATCTCTCTCTCTCTCTCTTTCTCTCCTCTTCTCTCTCTCTCTCGCTCGCTCAGCTCGCTCGCTCGCTCGCTCGCTTCGCTCTCTCTGTCCCTTCCCCCTCCTTTTCCTTTCCCCCCGAAGCGTATCCTTCAGTCTTCCTCTCCATCCCTCTCTTTCCCTCCCTCCCCTCCCTCCTCCCTCCCTCATAGCTCTCTCTCTCTCTCTCCTCTCTCTCTCTCTGTGATGTTACTTCCCCCAGAGAAGAAAAGCATGCCTTTTGAGCGATACAGACAAATGGAATTATAGAACATAAGCCGTTGAAGTAGTAAACGTTTACAAATACCTTGGCCTCACCTTCAACTTGATACTCCTGAGCCGCGAATTGTCGTCGGAGACCTCCATGATTACTAAAGCAAAGAATGTTTATAGATATATTAGAACCATGGGAGAATCAATTGTACTGACCCAAAAATATTCTTTCAGCTCTTTCATGCCCAGATGTACACCAATACTGTTGTAGGCGTCAGAAATTTGGGGTAACGATAAGATAGAAGAGATAGAAAAAAAGTAAATTTATTTGTATGTAAAGGGGTGCTGAATGTAGCTCTCCGCTACACCAAATCTAATGGTGTATCTTGAACTGGTCGATTTCCTCTTTTTGTTCAAACTTCAGTAGGATGTATTTCTTTATGGCTTACATGTGTGCATTTACCTGAAAAACATTTTTCTAACATGGCTTACCAAAATTCGTAAAGAAATAGACGAAAAAGAGGAAAGAAAACGTGGGCCACTCACAGTCAGAAGAATGTTTGTGTGTAAATGGTGTTTTGGACATGTATGGTGTTCACAGGGTGTCGGAACCAGAGAAAGTTTCCTGAAGGAATCTAAGAGCAGCGATTTGGTCTGACTGTGCTAACCAAAACTGGTCGTCAAAACTCTCAGACCAACAACCGATACGAACTTACTGTAGTTTAAAAAGCTTATTAGAACGTGTGAACAATATTTCGATATTATCATTTCACATCATACGTTTACAAACATGTTTACTAAGTTGGGCTTGGGAATAAACAGATTTGAGTGTACACAGATATAGATACAAATCAGAAAATATCGACATGATACAATGTTTCTTTTTTTGTCCTTTTGTCTAGGGCTCTCAAGAAGATGAAACCCATTTTTTTTGTTCTTCTGTCCGATTTATGATGACCTCGTACGAAAAAATATCTGTCAGCTTTCAATTTGTTGTCTTACAGAACACAAAAAAAAGTGTCATTCTCAACACACTAAACCCAACATCAACAGTGAATCTGGCCAATGTTTATTTCTATGCCTTCAATCCCGCAGCAGCATGTACGGATCACCGTCGTTTCCCGTACGACTGTGGATAAAATTTAGTGTTTGAATTGTTGTCATGTATTGTTACGGGCTGCTGGCCTGTTTTTTGTTTTGTTTGTTTGTTGTGTTTTTTGTTGTCGTGCGTCAACTTCCGTTCTCTTGCGCAAATTGATTAATTGTGTGTGGGTATACTTGCTTGCGTGCATTTATTTCTGTGTGAGCGCTTGCGCACTTCATGCGTTACTTTCATGGTTTTGTTGAGAGAGAGGAGAGAGAGATGGAGAGAGAGAGAGAGAGAGAGGTCTTGGGAGAGAGAGAGAGAGAGATGAGAGGGGAGAGAGAGAGAGAGAGCGAGAGAGAGAGATCTGAAGTATGTGATTGTCACGGACGTCACAGAAAAGCTCCACAAGGATGATTCATATAAACTCACTCGATTGATGAATAATAAACCATCACAATGTCTGAATAATGAACCAATCTGAAGTATGAAGTCTGATAGTATCTCTCTCTTGCTTTTGATCTTTGTTTTGCTGGGTTAACCAGTCCCGTGCGAAAAGGAGGTGGACGAACGGAACAAATTGGACCCCCCCCCCCATCCCCTACCCACCCCCCCAAAAAAAAAAAAAGAAAAAAGAAAAGAAAAAAAAAAAATTTAGAAAGTTGGGAGCGTGGTGCAGGAGCATCCCCAATGAGTCCACAAACACTGCAACAATCATAGCGAACACTGGACATTTGACTAATCTGTGTCTTATTAGAAAATCCGGATGTCAGCAGCCAATGATTGTACATACCCGGTTTGTCATGGGTCTTAGACAAGGATCTTCTAGCGAAACACTAACATTTGAGCGATTCTGTCAACTTACGTCTTATTAGAAAAACTCCAGACGTCAGCCAATTAGTTATAGATGCCCGGTTAGTCATTATCCAATGACAAGGATTTTCAATTAGAAGCAGGGCTTTGAAAAGGACTGAGAGCAAGAAGAGAGGACACTCTAGTGACCCACCAGGCATGGACTGTAACCAGATATTGTCAGGCATTTTAGGGAGGGATAGTTCTGTTTACTGTTGTTTAATGATCTAAGCGCAAACGAGATCGACCTTTGAAACAGTCGAAAAATAGGCGATGGTAAGTTGTATTTCTCGGCATTTTTCCATGCTGTTTCTTGTAAGTGTTCATTGTTCCACTTGGTTCGATCGGATAAGCTTCAAAACATTAAGGAACATCTCCTATAAAGTTGAAATATTGTTGGTGTCTGTGTTTTTTCCTCTGTGTTGTCACGGTCTGTCGTTCTTTGTCTGTCTCTAAGGTGGGTTTTTAATGCTTTATTGCATTTAAATTTAGCAAAGAGCACGAAAAGAAGAATTTAAAAAACGGAGAGAAAGGAGATAGAGAGTGAGAGAGAAGAGAGAGAAGAGAGAGAGAGGAGAGAGAGAGAGAGAGAGGAGAGAGAGAGAGAGAGAGAGATTCGCAGACAGACACATGACAGAGAAACACGCATTCATTTTATTTACCACACACACACCGACACATTTGACAGAGAACAGACACCACAAAGACACACACAACATAAAACACACGCGCGCGCGCTAGCTCGCGCACGCACGCACGACAGATAGACAACACAGACAACCACACACACACACCAAACCACCACACACCAACACGCGCACCGCGCGCCCGCGCCTGCGCGCACGCCACGCACGACATACACAACACACAAACATACCAAACATAAACACACACACACCACACACACACACACACACCACACACACACCCCCACACAACACAGGCGGGCGCGCGCTTAGCTCTTGGTCATCACGCCAACTATCAGCTACAAACGCGTTACCACAACATTTCCTGATTTGAAGATTACAGGACCGTGGCAGTTTGGAAAAGGTCGATGCCGGCGTAGTAACTGCCTCACATAACTGTCAAGCCTTTGTAAAGAGCGAGGCTATAGGAGAAGAGAGAAAAAGATAACAATTAAGGTCGTAAGAGTTGTCACGTCGTAAGTATCATGTTTCCTGCTGCTCTGTTTTGTTTTTCGTTTGGTTTCGCTCGTTTGGAGGTCATGTGTTAGTTGTCTGGTCTATTCTACGTTGTTCGTCAATGTCAATCGGATTGCTCGACAAGTTTCCAAGGCATGTCGTAATTCTTATCAAAACACAACTTCAAAACTTCGCATCTCTCTCTCTCTTCTCTCTTCTCTCTCTCTCTCTCTTCTCCTCTCATCTCTCCTCTCTCTGACGCGTATTGACTAGGTTGATGTGATCGACATATTAGTGCTTCTGCAAGTTACAATTAATCGAGTTGAGCGCTGTGGCTGAACGGATGTCTATCTGAATGTGTGGCAGACTTCCTATCCGGCCTCAAACAAACTGGTCATGGAAAAAAATCAAATAGTACTACGTTGCCCACTTTTATCACGGCAAAAACATGCAAAGCCCGCTTTCAAAGAGGGGAAGTAAACGTGGAGGCACAGCCAAGTGTCAAGGACATTCGCACATACGGGCAGCCACTGCGAGGGAAAACGCCACGCCTCAGAAACCCCACGACGAAGTTCTACATCGGAGAAGGCACAAATCATGATCGGAACAGCTGTGATCCGGGATTGGAAGCAGGGTTTATACATGGAGCGTAAATACAATGGAGGGACGTGCATGGCAGACCTTCCAAAATGGGAGATCCAGAGACTCATAGGTAAGAATCATATTAGACTTGTATCGTTCTCCACTAAGGTTAATCAAAACAAATAATTCTGATCAGAACTGACTGTGGTATTAGGCAGAAGGAATGTAAACTCTCATTTGCGAGACTGAAAGGATACCAGCGCTTGAGGGAATTCTGATTTTCGGCCCAAATCATCACCATAGGGTGGAGCAAGGGATTTGTAGGATCATCATGCATGTCCAGAAACAGATCGGGATTCTGGTGGAAAAAAAGACCAGAATAGTGAGGACAGTAAATAGAGCCGATGGAGATACAGTTCCAGTCGGATTAGTCGAGGAGAAACCTAAGTGAATGAACTTCATGTGGCTGATAGCTACAACTCCGCGCAGGGTGTCTGTTAGCATGTGGGGTCTAAATAAATACGGGCGCCTGGGGATGCCATCCATCCAAAAGTTCCGTGTTTCAACCGGCGAAGTCGTGAAAAAGAACCAGGAGGCGCATATGCGACGTCAAGACCTGTTGCTGACCCTGGCGCCCTTAGAGTGTAAGCAAAATCAGGGTCTAGATACTGTCTGAGGGGGCCCCTTTTCACGGAAGACTTTCTGCTGTGCAAGTTCTTCTTAGAATTTTTCCACTGTGGCAGAAGTGAAGTGATGTTACTGAGTCTCCCGTCGAACGCATGGGTGCGGGTTGTAGGACTTAGAGATAATATTGCCCATCTGGCATGTGCTTGTGTGACAGTCCGGTTACTAGTGCGGATTTTGCGCGATAGCAGCAGGAAAGATAAGATCCAAACACTAACAATAGATATGTGCGCGAGCGCGCACACACACACAACACAAAACACAACACAACCACACCACCCAAAAAACCACACACACACACACACACACACACACCACACACTTTTAAAACATTCTAAGCTTGCTTCTAGTTTCTATACACATGAAAATATTACAATGCTCGTGACAATTTTTTTTTAACGTCGCTCAAACTTGATGGCATCACACAGGATATACGAAGGAAAAAAATGCAGGGCGGAACATTTACATTTATGAAAGTACAAAAGAGCCCTATACATTGCAGTGAGATGATTCAGGACAGTAGGTAATATTTTGTACAATATTTGTTGTTTATAGGAAAGTTCAGTTCTGCTAACACCACACACAAACACACATCCCACACACACACACACACACACACCACACACACAAAACACACACACACACGAAGGAAGGGCTTGTTTTTAAA
>JADBJO010012961.1:0-33553 GCA_016801955.1 Conus betulinus | reverse complement strand
AGGCTATGCTCTCCTCAGTGTCCCCTCCATCCGTCAGGCTATGCTCTCCTCAGTGTTTCCCTCCATCCGTCAGGCTATGCTCTCCTCAGTGTTCCCCTCCATCAGTCAGGCTATGCTCTCTCCTCCCTCATCCACCAGTGTCTCCTCTGTCATCCAAGTCAGGCTATGCTCTCGGTGTTCCCCTCTGTCAGTATGCTCTCCTCAGTGTTCCCTCCATCCATCAGGCTATGCTCTCCTCAGTGTTCCCCTCCATCATCAGGCTATGCTCTCCTCAGTGTTTCCCCTCCATCCGTCAGGCTATACTCTCCTCAGTGTTCCCCTCTATCCATCAGGTTATGCTCTCCTCAGTGTTCCCCTCATCCGTCAGGCGATGCTATCCTCAGTGTTCCCCTCCATCCATCAGGCTATGCTCTCCTCAGTGTTCCCCTCCATCCGTCAGGCTATGCTCTCCTCAGTGTTCCCCTACATCCGTCAGGCTATGCTCTCCTCTCTGATCCCCTCCATCCATCAGGCTATGCTCTCCTCTACGTCCCCCCCCCCCCCCCCCCCCAACCATGTTACAGTCGTCACTGACATTTCGGGAGTGACCAAGAGAACGGAGACCAACCTGACTACATCCACAGGTCCCTGACACTGAAAAAATGCTGCACTCAGAATACTACGCCTCTGTGTGGACCCACATCTACACCGATGGATCCGCCGATGCAGCTGTAAAAAATGGATGAAGTGGGATCCTCATCTGCCGCCCTGATGGACGAACCCTGTCAAAGTCTCTGCCTGCTGGACGAAGATCAACAAACTACAGGGCTGAACTTACTGCTCTAAGAGAAGCTGCCAGACTCAGTGTAGAAGAACACCCCCTTCTTCACACATCATTTCCCTGACAGACTGTAAATCCGCTATCCAGAATTTACAGTCGCCCAGTGAGAAGCTGGAAAGAGAGACAGTGCAACAGCTTAAAGACCTGTCACAAAAGAGCGCAGGTGACTGTTCAGTGGATCCCTGCCCACTGCGGCCTGGCAGGAAATGAGAAGGCAGACAGGCTTGCCAAATGTGGCAGTAGGCTCGAGCAGGCAAACCTGCTCATCTCCTATAGGGAGGCCAAAACTTCAAAAGCCAGTACAAAAGACTTTGGGAAGAAGAACACAGACACACACCTGATGATCAGCTGCCCCAACTGCACAGCATCACCAACAGACCACAATCTTCAGACTACGAACTGGTCATTGCCGTCTGCGAGCCCATTTCATCGCATTGGGCTATCGCACACACCCTGACTGCCCTTGTGAGACAGGCCTACAATCCCCTGAACACACATTCTTCAGTCCTGCCCCCTTTACCAGGATGCACGGATACAGCGCTGGCCACACACACAGCCACGCTTGTGGCAAAGCTTTGGGGGTACAATGGAGGATCTGAAGACGACAGCAGCCTTCATCCAACAAACTGGTCTGGAAATATGAGTCATGATTCTGGAACGCAGAAGAGGAAGAAGTTCCCCCTCCATCCGTCAGAGCTACGCTCTCCTCTGTGTTCCCCTAGGTCAGGGCCATGCTGTCCTCACTGTTACCCTCCGTCTGTCAGGCTATGCTCTCAAACATTCCCCTTTTGTCATGGCTATGTTCCCCTCAGAAAGGGCTACGCTCTCTATGTTTCCCTCCGTCAGGGCTAGGCTCTCCTCAGTCTATAAGGGCTGTGCTCTGTATGTTCCCTCCATCAGGGCTAGGCTCTCCTCGGTCTATATGGGCTGTGCTCTGTATGTTTCCCTCCGTCAGGGCTAGGCTCTCCTCGGTCTATAAGGGCCGTGCTCTGTATGTTTCCCTCCGTCAGGGCTAGGCTCTCCTCGGTCTATAAGGGCTGTGCTCTCTCTGTTTCCCTCCGTCAGGGCTAGGCTCTCCTCGGTCTATAAGGGCCGTGCTCTCTCTGTTTTCCCTCCGTCAGGGCTAGGCTCTCCTCGGTCTATAAGGGCCGTGCTCTCTCTGTTTCCCTCCGTCAGGGCTAGGCTCTCCTCGGTCTATAAGGGCCGTGCTCTCTCTGTTTCCCTCCGTCAGGGCTAGGCTCTCCTCAGTCTATAAGGGCCGTGCTCTCTCTGTTTCCCTCCGTCAGGGCTAGGCTCTCCTCAGTCTATAAGGGCTGTGCTCTCTCTGTTTCCCTTCGTCAGGGCTAGGCTCTCCTCAGTCCATAAGGGCCGTGTTCTGTATGTTTCCCTCCGTCAGGGCTAGGCTCTCCTCAGTCCATAAGGTCTGTGCTCTCTATGTTTCCCTCCGTCAGGGCTAGGCTCTCCTCAGTCCATAAGGGCCGTGCTCTGTATGTTTCCCTCCCTCAGGGCTAGGCTCTCCTCAGTCCTCAAGGGCCATCGAGTCTATATTACCTTCAGGTTTATGTTTTCAGTTATATTCCTCACTCTGAGAGTTATGTTGTGCACGTCAATTGCATAATGCCCTCAGGTCTTTCCCACAGGTTTATGTTTCGGTCTGCAGGCCGTGTTCCCTTTGTTCTATCCGACTCGTGGATACACTTTCCCGCCCCGAAGCTATGCCAGGCTTTCTCTAGTTTCTCTGCGTGTCTGATCGTCTGCCTTAGATTGAATCTACTGTCTGTCAGGCTACCTTAGTCTGTCTGCCCAGACGTCCATCCGTCTGTCTATGTGCCTGGATCCGAAGAACATAAAATGATGGTAAAGACACAGGCGAACAGAACGGAGATCTCACCATCATCGGGAAAAGTGGTGGCAGGGAGGGTGGGGAAAGAAGGAGGAAGCGAAGAGTGAACGGAGTGGTGGAACGGGGTGGGGGCTTATGGGGTCGGCGTGAGGGTGGTAGTGGTGGAGGACATCAATCCGGATGAACATCTAGCTGGCTCAGTTAGCACACACTCCCTTACGGCGACAATGTTTTCCTGGTTTACAATCGTTGGGAAGACGACGCTGAAACATTAGCGGAAGCTGCAGCTGTATGATGTATCCATTACCTAAGAGTCCACATTCAGCGACAGGGCGCAATGTCTACGCCACCAAAAACGCCCTGCCGATGTGCTGCGATTAAATTAAGGTTACTTTCTGTGGAGCTGTTCCATTGAAACCATGCACGGATCTACAACTTCTATATTCCCCAAATGGGAAAGTGCGTTCATTCAGTTAAAGTCACAAATGCATGCAGCTTGCTCTTGCCCAACTGAACCGTAGGCCCACGTGCTGTTGAGACGGTGGATAGATAAGCTTTAGGGTACCACCTGTTGGACTGAGCGGCAAGTGCTGATCGCGCGCGCGCGCAGAGAGGGAGAGAGAGAGAGAGAGAGAGAGAGAGAGAGAGAGAGAGAGGTCTATCTAAAACTAATACACAAAAGCAGTCCATAACGATTCTGTGAAAGCTGCGGTTCGAATCTGACTTATTCATCAGAAACGATCAACACTGATTTTGGTTGCTGTTGTTGTTGTACTCAATGATATAAAATATTTGTTGTAATGAAGGGCACTCCAAAATCCAAGCATGTTTATGAACAACAAGTGACATCAGTAACAACAACAGGGGTACATGGCCACACGTTCTTGCGCACGGAGTGCAAGCCTTATCAGTCGCGACCTGCGTGTGTTGCCCGTGTTGGCATGTTAATGTCTCGTCAGCAATTCGCACCAACTCAACAGTATCACAGAGAGAGAGAGAGAGAGAGAGAGAGAGAGAGAGAGAGAGAGAGAGAGAGAGCAAGGTGTTTGAGAGAGAGAGAGAGAGAGAGAGAGAGAGAGAGAGAGAGAGAGACTCGTCCCGAAATCAACCTCTAAATATTCCTGTTCCATGAAAAGCAAGGCATATAAAACGTGAACCAGTATGCCATGTAGACTCACCGATCGATCGTGGTCGTTATGCAACATATTACCGCAAAGAAAGGAAAAAGAAGTCACCTTGCAGTGTGGTCGCATTAGCTGTTGCACCAAAGCACAGCCGCTGGCCGTCTGCAACGGGGTTCAGCTTGCTTGTCACGGCTCAGTGATCAAGGACAGCTTTTAAAACGATGTTGTGGATGGTGTTTATCAGGTCTGTCTACCTGCCTCCAGAACCTAACAATATCTCCATGCAGGCTGAAACTGCTGCATTGATTGTGAACAATTTCATACATACGTCTCCGTTTGAGTCAACAACACGAATACGAAACGACGAACCGCAAAACACTTTCAATATTATTAGGCGAGAGTTCATATCTAGGCCTAGTTAAGAACTGGTTTCGGTTTTAGATGTCAAGTTCCGGCTTGGTCACATGCTCAGACCGTGCAAAAAAATAAAATAAAAATAATGGCCACCTGTTCAAATGAGTTGCTTGTGGTAAGTTCATTTTGGCTCATCTTCAGGGGAAATCTAGAGTAGCAAAAAAATCTGAAAGATGTGCGCAAAGTGAAATGTAATGTATATTTTTAATCCTGTAGTTGTTACTGAACTTCCGTTGACAAAAGTAATGCATGTTTGCTCTCATTCATATGATGAATGTTTCATATGACATGCAGTCTTGCATTGTCTGTAATGTTCTCTCAGCAGATTTAAAAAAAAAAAAAAAAAAAGTTCACCGGAAGTCCAACAGAAGGCTGAGAAGCAGAACGTTACCCGAGGAAACAGAAATCTCTCTCACCCCATGCTTGTCTTACTCGTGAAGGTGGGACAAAGGAATCAACATGCGCGTGAAGTCTTGTAAAGATGTGCACCAGCATTAATCAGGCATTATAGCGCCCCCCCCCCCCCCAAAAAAAAAAAAAAAAACCATTATAGTGTGACTTCTACTAATCATGGTGAAACAGGAATCTGTCTTATATCAGTTCTTGCTATACTATACTACACTACTACTATACTATACTATACTATACTATACTATACTATACTATACTAAACTATACTGTTACAGACTGGATTAGGCTATTTGTGAGCCTTTAGTCTGAGATTTTCAAACAAAAATGGTAATTCCTACACTATAAACTTTGTGTGTGTGTGGGTGATGATAGCGCCGAAATCTGAAAGTTCATCAAATCACGTATCTACGGTCTGCCCAATGACTATCCAGACTGGCCTTAAAGCTGTCGAGAGATGGTGCATTAACCACTTTTTCTGGGAGCGCGTTCTTGTCATGGGCCGGAATAGCCCAGTTGGTACAGCGCAGGATTCGTAATCCAAGGGTTGCGGATTCGAATCTCTGCCAGGCCGTTTCAGTGCAGGGGGATTTTTCCCTCAGAGTTAACATTGGTTCTGACTCCATTTCCCATACAGTCCTTCGAATGAGACCATTGTGAATGCATGCATAACATCTTGCACACACGTAAAATCCCATCACCAACTTTCGGAAGAGAAGGCCAGTTTAGCTGTCGGTATGGATGACACGTTAGACAATAGCATGCATTTTCCCCGAAGATGGAGTTTGGCTGCCTTAATGGCGGGATAAAAAATGGTCATGCACACAAAACTCCACTCCCTTTGTTGGGTAGATGGGATTAATACTTGCCTGTCTATACAGGGAGTGACTGCAGGAATATCAGCCTGCGTATGCAGAAGAAGTAATGGCAAGAATGATCAGATTCTGGCTGCTTTGGTCGTGCCTGCACCTGAAAAATACCCAAGCTCAATATGTATCATGTAAGAATCAAATAAGAGTATTTTGATTTCACCATGGCTAAATCAGATTGAAAATATTTTATATTAAACAGGATTTGACTTTGTCTGGGAATCTCAGTTCTTCACAAATAAAAATGGATTATGTCAACCTGTAAAGCATGTGCTGCAAGGTATTTGTAATGGTCATTGGTGTAGCTGACTTGAAAACAGTAATAGATGTTTATTTGACATATCAAGACTTGCAGTTGTGAAATGGATGTAATTGAAGGTGAATTTCTTTTTTATAATGGAAAGTCCAAAAGTCACTGTAGTCAGTGATGCTCAGAAAAAAAGAATTCCAAGAAAGTACTTTAACCAAAGGGTGAGTAGGGGGTGGGGTGGGGCTTCCAAATGGAAAGGTAGTGTGATGTTTTGTTTCTTCTCTCATTATGCAGTCACCAAGAGCATTAATTTTGCGTTTACGTTTTATCATAACATATTCCCATTATTTGTGAAATTGTCAACTTAAAATCTGGTAGTGTTTTTTTTTTTAAAATTCAGTTTTTTGGTTTTTTTAAAGCAAGGTTTTTTTGTGTTATTCATCTTCCATGCCCCAAAAGCAGTCAAAGGATTGAATTTTTATGATTCTTGATTCTGTGTGTGGGGGGGGGGGGGGGGGGAGGGTTGTGTGTGTGTGTGTGTGTGTGTGTGTGTGTGTGTGTGTGTAGAAGGTTGAGGTTGCGGTCTGTGTTGGGTGCATCGCTGAACATGCTCTTGCAAACTTCAGGCGGTGTATGGTAAAGTTGAGAAAGAGTGCTTCATTTTGAGAGATGGGTGTGTGAGGTGAAGAAAATGACTTTTGTCCTTATTGTGTGTATGCTTGAAAACTCTGAATGCCAGTATGCTTGCTACTGTTTACCTTTACATAAACGACAAGAAAATGAAAAAGTCGTGTGAAACAACAACAAAAATGAAAATGTCATAATCGGTAATTTTATAGTGATCATAGTCTTTAAAATTCCCTGTATTTTTCAGTTGATATAGTAACTAGACATAAGAAGAAGGCAGTTTACATGTTACGCTGATAATGTGACACAATATTCTTTTTCTTTTCTTTCTGCGTACGCAGGCTGATACTCCTGCGGACACTGCCTGTATAGACAGGCAGTGGAGTTTTGTGTGTATGACCGTTTTTTATCCCGCCATTAAGGCAGCCATACTCCATCTTTGGGGAATGACACAATATGATTTAAATGTGTGCTTTGTCATAAATGAAATATTCCTCTGTATGGTGATATTACAGCTAGTGTAAGTTAATATAACAGTCTAAGACAATAATTATGGACATTTTTGTGCATGATTCCACAGCTCTGAGCACACACACACAATTGATATTGAAAAAGAAATGGGGTTTCGTTCCTCAGGAAGAGAACCTGGATAACTTTAGTTATTATGTAAACTTAGTGGTGTTATCAAGATAAACGCTGCTGTTTGGTTGAATATACTTCCTGATAAGTCATACTGATTACCAGTGTCAAGACAGCTGGAGATAGTCTGTTACATTGACAGAGCAGCTGAAATTCACAGTGTTCGTTCCTCTTGAACTCAGGTAAATTTGACACTGTCTGATCTTTGGGATTCTTGTTTTTTCTCTGTGCTGTAAAATACACATCGACTTCCACAGCTGGCTCAAAGATAGGTGCCTGGGCTAATACTAGTAACACAACAGCTGGTGAAAGCTAAGCACATTCTGCAGCTTTCTGTTTCTGCTAGTAGACAGACCAGTGGAGTCCAGTTCTCAGTTGATTGACTGTGTTATTGTTTTTGAGTGTAATATTATTTTGTGTAATGGTATGAAATGTGCAGTATTGTGTCTATAGATGAACAGATCAGACATGTTTAACTTCTCTTTCATGCCACCCCCCCCCCCCCCCCCACCTCCGTTCTTTCCTCTCCCCAAATCTCAAAATTAAATGAGTGCCTGCATGAGTGTGTGTGTGTGCCTGCATTTTTCTGCTCACTCATATGATGAATGGATTGAGTTTGTGTGTGTGTGTGTGTGTGTGTGTGTGTGTGTGTGTGTGTGTGTGCCTGCCTGCCTGCCTGCCTGCCTGCTTGCCTGCCTGCCTGCCTGCCTGTGTGTGTGTGTGTGTGTGTGTGTGTGTGTGTGTGTGTGTGTGTGTACACGTGTGTGTGTGCATGCATACATGCATTATATGTGTGTGCGTATATGTGAGGATGATATGCATGTGCATATATGTATGTGTGTGTGTGTCTCTCTCTTTGTCTCTCTCTCTCTGCATGTGTATATGTGGTGTGGTGTGTGTGTGTGTGTGTGTGTGTGTGTGTGTGAGAGAGAGAGAGAGAGAGAGAGAGAATGACGGAGCTTGGAAATTGACAGTGGTAGGGTGGCTTTTCCTTTTTCTGTGAACTGCTCCGTCTTCTTTTTTTCCTTCCTTGTTTTGAAACTAAGATGATTTGCTGTGCATCAATCATCCATTTATCAGTGAATGCTGATCACCAAAAGCAGCGTGCGCATGTGCGCATGTGTGCATGTGCATATGTGTATACGTGCGTGTGTTTACTGTGTATGTGTACGTGTGTGTGCATAAATGTGTGTGTGTGTGTGTGTGTGTGTGTGTGTGTGTGTGTGTGAGGTACATCTGTTTGACAGGTAATGTTGACCTGTTCCATGCTAGAACGATCACATTTATCTACATGTTTATATTTGTGATATGCACATTTGCACACAGATGATGTGTGTCTGTGTTCACGTGGATGTGACTTGTTTCATGTTGTGTGTGTGTGTGTGTGTGAATGCACATGCATGCATGCTTGCAAAAACTTGCTGACCAGAAAACAGAGGAAATAGAAACAGAGGGTGGGGGATGGTACACAAAGAAAAGAGATGGGGAAAAAAAACTGAGAGAGATACAGAGGGAAAGGGGGAAAGCAACAAGAAAGTGAAGGAAAGAGAGGCAAAGAAAGAAGAAATTTCCTGATTATTCAATTTATTGTTTTGTTATCAGATGTTGATGAGTGAAAAAAAAAGATTTTGTTTTGAAAATCAGGCTTGGGAGTTATTTCAGTTATTCCAAGTAAAACCTGTGTACAGTTTACCTTAATATTGTTTAATGCCGGAACAAGGTAGATCAGTTTTTGACAGTGATCATGTGTGTGTGTGCGTGTGTGTGTGTGTGTGTGTGTGCATGTGCATGTGCGTGTGTGTGTGTGTGTGTGTGTGTATGTGTGTGTGTGTGCACATTTACAGGTGTGTGTGTGTGTGTGTTTGTGTGTGTGTGTGTGTGTTTACAGAGTGTGTGTGTGTGTGCGTGTGTGTGTGTGTGTGTGTGTGTGTGTGTGTGTGTGTGTGTGTGTGTGTGTGTGTGCACCAATCTGAAGCAATTTATGCAGAACTTGATTCCTCGTCTTATGTCAGTGGATTGTGCAGCAATGTACTAGATGATGATCAGAGATGTATATAGCTTTAACTATAAAAGTGAACAAGGCTTGTGGTTTATCTGCCTTTTTTTTTTTATCTAGAGCCATATGCGTGCATGTGCATGCATGCACACACACACACACACACACACACACACACACACACACACACACACACTCACACACAGCATGCATGCATGCATGTATGCATGCCAGTTCATGCGCAATGTTCATTTGTAAGGTGTTAACAGATTGCGAAGATCAGGAAACAGTTTATCCCCCCTCCCAAGTTTTATTTTCAGTTTCAGCAAGGTGTTGTCACTGTATCTGTGGACTATATACATATAGATACACTGTAGATATATAACACCACACAGCTGCTAAGCTATGAGACCATAGCGCACAGGGTTTACAGCTAAGTGACAGAGTAAATGAATTACTTTAAAGGACAGAATTCAGAAGAGGGTCACATGCTGAGTAAATGAATTACTTTAAGAAAAAGAATTCAGAAGAGGGTTGGATGCTAAATAAATGAATTACTTAAAAGTAAAGAATTGAGAAGAGGTTCGCATTAACTGAGCAGTTGCCTGTAGTTTGTGTGTGTGCGCGCGCGCACACATATGCAGAGATCTATACTCTGCAGAAAAAGGAAAGAAAAATATTGGGTAGGGAGCTCCCTGATTGTTTGTTGTGAAATCGGCGCTTTTTGATTTTACATCGTTTTTATGCTTTCTCTTAGTTCTAAATATTACCGTGGTATAATTTCTCTGTAACGTGCATGATAAAACCTTATTTGTACGTGATGTAAAAATCCAGCACTGTAGCGATAAGGAAAAAGTGGGTCAGGTATTCTTGGCTAATGATACAGAGTGGGTTTTTGTTGCCTGTCTGACTGATAGATTTAAAAACTGTCGTAGATCAAGCCCTGAAACGTTTTTTTATCATTGCTCTGCTTATCAACACTTGAAGCACACAAGCAGTGTGTGTGTGTGTGTGTGTGTGTGTGTGTGTGTGTGTGTGAGAGAGAGAGAGAGAGAGAGAGAACCCAGTAAACACACGCAACAAAAATACCACGCATTTATACACAGTCTGCTCACACTTTGTGCGTGTGTATGTGTGTATTTGAATGTGTGCGTGTGTGTGCATGTGTGTGTGTTTTATAAATAGATGTGATCTTGTTCCGACTGATTAAATAAATCACCACATTCGTCAATACTCGTGACAGTTTTTTTTTTTTTTTTTTTTTTTACAGCACATTGATACAAGCATTTGACAGATCAGTCTTGTATTGCCAAAGAACGTGTCTTATGACACCAATAATTTTCATGAACTTGAAATTGACAGTGAACAGGATGTTTGGTAACAGCAGAGTGTCTAAATGTCGCAGGCACGCATTGGGGGCAGACATGTGTTCGGAGTATGATTCTTTGTTTGACTGAACAACAAAAGTGGACATACAGTCTATACTTTGTTGTTGAAAAAGTATTTGTATTCTTGAACAAAATTCTTCTGAATATACTGGATCAGTACACAAAGGGCACATAGGTAATAAATGAGAGCTGTTTGTAAATAATCTCCAGTGTCAAATCCATAAGTTTCAGATGGAATGAATGGTGAGGTTTTTGTACATAGAAGTCCAGTGTGAAATCCACAACTGTCAGATTGAATTATCTGTGTGGATTAATGATTCTTTGTATATTTCATTGTGTGTGTAGTGTTCTTTTTTAATGTGCAGTACACTGACTTAAGCTCAACAGAAATGTCAGTTATTGTGGTTCATCAGTTGATTTGGAGCTTGAGAGTCTTGGCTGACATTAATGAAGATGGAGTTTATTTTGTTGTCTGAACTGTATTAACACTATTATCATGATATATATTGCTGTTTCACCGACGACTGTAATGCAGTGAAAAGTGCCATAGGCTGTGACTGGTAGATGGTCACTGTGGATGATAGCCGAGATTTCCTGGCCAGCACTGCAGGTGTCTGTATCCCCAGAGCCTAATTGATATTGGAATATATCATGAAAGGAAGCAAACGGAACATCCATGTTTAGAACTTGCATTGAACTCCATCACATCCTCATTCTCATCATCATAATGATGAAAAAAGTTTTCTTTAAAAAAAAAGACAAATGCTCAACGTGTGTGTTTCCTGGTGCTGTTATTATTTTCTTCTTGTTTGGTAGTTATGGTGACATTGGTTTTTGAATTTCACCTCTTCATTCCTGGCCTTTGAGGGCTTCCTGTCACACGTTTAGTGGATAGGTCACCCAGATTTCACATTGGGAATTTTCTTGTTGGCGTTAGAAAGTGGTGGTAGTCTTCCCTCCAAAGGGGGCTGCTCACTAAGGCTGACCTTGCAAACTTTAAGCAAACAGTTGTATCCAATAGTAGATGGCTTAAATGGTTGTATGCTGAGGTCCATTGATCAGAACAGGCACCAGTGAAACATGGCCAGAGTGAGTATAGTCGCAGGTGGGGCTGTGGATCGCCTGTCCATGGGGGCAGTGGATTCCATGGTTTATAGTTCAAAGTGGGACAGCTAATTTCTGGTTCACCCAGGAGAAAACAAATTCTGGGATAGCTAAGTGTGATAATTGGAAGCATGAGAAGCATGAAAGTAATTCAATTGAAAACGGTACATATATTCTATATCAGGCCTCAGGTTCTCTCTGCCCCCCCCGATCCCTCACTCCATCCCCCAGTCCCGCTTAAAAGGAAAAAAAAGGAAAAAGAAATCTTAATTTGCCTTGATCAGACTGCTGATTCACGAGGTTAGGTCAGTTAGATTAGAGTGTAGCCATGGATATTATTCATGTGTTCAGAACCCTAAAAAAAAGAAAAAACAAAAAAAAAAAAAAGGTAGTAGGGATCACATTTACAAATTTGTGATGTCCTGCGCCATAAGCACCTCCCACTAGTAAAAATACAAGTGAACCATGCTTGTGGACTTTGCCTGACTCCTAAATTGTGACAGGGATAGATGTGGCATTATAGACACTATGTCCACAATAGGCTCCTTAGCGTTTGCCACCATTGGGATTGGTACACACCAAAGCGGGACACACGTTTTCAGATAGCGCAGGTTCTGAATCTGACAGAGGGGGGATGAGCTGATGTGGTGGTCTTTCTAAGCATAATATTTGTGTTCAGGGCTGGGAACAACAGCCCCGTGAACCTTGACCAATTGCGAGTAATCAGTACAATGTGCGGGCTCTTTATAGGCAATACTTGCGTAGGGTATGACAAATTTGTCTTCAACAGAGGAGTTGGGGGGAGATTGAAGCACTTTCCCCCCTTTTTGTTGTCTTTACTCTTTTAATTACCCAGGATGTCTACACCGAGCACATGCAGCGGTCGACCTGTGGTTTTTGTGTCATCTTCATTCTGGTTGCATTCCTGTAGAAGAAATACGAAAATCGTTTCTATGTTGGTTTTCTTTGGTGACAGAGCCTTGCTTAGAACATTGAATCATCGACACATACTCTCAAAAGTGTTTTTTCGTCCGTCCCCGGTTAGAAGTTTATAAATTACGTTTTCTCTCTTTGTTGTTCAATGTTGTAATAATGACTAGCCCGAAGCAACTATATCGGAGTCTAGTCACTTCACTGCAGTTTGTAATAGTGAAAGAAGATCTGTCCCCAACTTTTACCCGCCAATCCATTTTTTTTTTTTTTTTTCCACATCCGGTCATTTATTTACTGTTTCTTCTACTCTTATGACCATCCGGTAGAGACACGCTACAAACTTGGATCATGATTGAAATACTTCTATGAAACCTCCCCCCCTCCCCCCCCCCCCCCCCCCCCCCCCCCCCCCCCCCCCCCCCCCCCCCCCTTTTTTGTGTTTTTTTTTTGTTAAATATATATATAATAATACTGTAACTTGTTGTCTTTGTGTGTATACATAGTACTTAATGTAGTATCTCATAAACCCTATCTGCGCCCTTGGAAGGTTAAGTATTTGTTACCAAGTATTGTCCTTTGTAGATTTTCTATGCTGCTGTTGAAACACTGTATGTTCCTGTCTAACTCTATCTATGTTGATCAGCATGAGGTTGTCCTGGGTTGCGGTCCTTTGTTTGTATCTCCGTCTCCTTTCTACACCACTGCCCATTGGTTTTTTGCAAAAAAAACGGTGACTAGGATAGATATTGCACTGCACTGTGGTGCCATAACCTTCCGTTTTGAAAGCTCTGTGTGAGAAGTAATATCTTCTCAGAGGCTCTCCCCCTAAAATCTCCTAGGCACACGATACTGAAATGTATAGCGCAGTTATTTGTATCTTGAATCAGCGCTAAAATGCACAATCAGATTTTTAAAAATTCCAGAGGCAAATTTTTTTATGGATGAATTCAAGTGCTGCAGGCACAGAAAGAAGCATAGCGGGTCCACTCGTACTGCTTTTAAATTAGAAACAGCCAAATCCAACTGTGCTTATGCCGTTGCATGGTGACATAATGCTTCCATAATTTAGTGCCTGGCCGGATTAAGGTTCCTACGTGGATCATTTACAATCAATATCGAGGTTTCATTGAAAATTTTCCATTGTGTAATCACATCTGGGGATCTCATAGTCACTATTGGATTGAGGCCAAGCCCGGGCATTTCCTTTAAATGTTAAGGAGGTTAGGAGTACAGTTTTTACTTGAGCCGGACTAGTACTTCTTCTAGTGGTACAGGAATTTTTTGGGGTTGTACTTTTGCGAATAATGACGCAGGATGCTTTACTATAAATGCAGGATCTCGCCCAAACATGGTTACACTAGATTGACTTAATAATACTTTTTTTGTTGAACAAAACCACCAAGATCGCGTTTTTGCTAGTGTATTTATTGCTTTCTTTATTCCTAATATGGTACCCGTGACCCTTACGCGTACAGCGTCATGCAATAAATTTCCTAATGAAACATAACCTTTTGTAAAAAACAAAACAGTTGCTGACTTATATAATTGATTTTCTTTCTTTAATACATATGCGGGGGGGCTTGTTCACTGACCTGTAAGTAACTCCAAATCACCCGCACACAGTAATTTTCACAATCCATGTCTTGAACACATTTGACACCAAGATAAGCTGCTTTAGGTTATAGTGATTCATCAAAACACAGACAGATGAAACGAAATTTGCGTAACTGTGTGTTACTGTTGGTTTACTGCTCTGGCATAATGTGATGGCGAGTTTTACTGTTCATTGCTGGTTGTGATAGTCTTTGGTTGGCCTTTAGTGATTTGCAAGAACTACTCACTCTCTCCTCCTCTTCCTATATCTCGGACATACAGTTGAGTGTAGTTTTTTTACATAACCAAATATTTAGACTAGAATGTTTTGGTTAACACGACACCAGTAATGCAGTGGCCATATCAAACACCAACCTGGGACCCAGCCAGGCATTTAGTTTGGGCATTGACCAAAAACATTTGTGTTTTTCCCTGCAGAAATTTTTGAAATATAACACCTTACCAGACTGTGGCATTGAATTTCATTTGAATGCTTTTGTTACACATTTCTTTAATAAAATGCATTTTTTTTGCCTCAAAAACTTGATTGCTCTTTTTTTGGTTCAGCGTGAATACCAAGATCACTCTAGTTTTCCAGTCGATAGGAATAATACTATGATCCTTTGTCTGGTGTGTATTCCGCACCCTGCGCCATTGTGTATGTTGTGGTCTTATGCAGTTACTCGCGCTGGTTCTCTACTTTCTGTCGAGGTAAGAACTAGCGGCTGGAAGACACAAGAATATGTGGCAAGTTTTGTGCCATTTTTTAAGCCTCCCACCTTGCTTAAACTCAATTACACTGTGTTACAGTACATTCTGAGAGTGGAGTTTGATCTACACCTGCTAGAATGTTCTTATTTTGTTCGTGGTCCGCGTCCCCTCTGAATGGATTCACCTTTTCCTGTTGTCCGTCTGCTTAGTTACGTAGCATAATCGCAAATACAATGGTTGACCAAAGCTTTAGTATTTTTGTTTTGATATTGTTTTGCGGGAACTGTGGTTGTTTTTCTTTTTTGTAGCTTTTTTTTTTTTTTCTTTTTTTTTTTCCCTACATGCATGTTCAGTACCCAGATGGACGCTCATTTTTGTACATAGGTGCGAAGTTGTACGACATGATGAAAACCGAAGAGTCCAGCAAACGTTTTGTGATTGTTGAAACATTTAACTTCACTTGCTATACTGTGCAACATACCCTACTTTGTTTACTGCTTGGAACCAACATAAACCGTGAATGAAGAGCCACCAGCCCGCGATGTTGCGATTTTTTGAACACCGACAGTTGACAAGAATAATATCTTCTTCTTACAATGGTCTTTTGTGATAATCTTACTGGCAAGTTCCCGTTTACTTTGTCATTGCACTGTCAGTAATTGTTTCTATAATGTCCTTAAGTCCCATACAATCCAGTTCGAAGACGCATTGTTTGATGCAGTGCTGTTTGTGCAAAGTTAATGATTGATTTGTCTGCCAAAATGATAGCCCCCATAAGGATGCCAGTGCCAGACCAGCTCTAGCTACCCCGTTGTAGGACTGTTTATCCTTGTATTCTGGAAAATTATCCAGTTCCTAGTAATTCGTATCTTTTTCTTTCACTCCACTGGCTTTTTTTTTTTTTGTTTCATTGGGGGCTGTGATGTAATTTTTTATCTTTTCTTGGTACTCTTTTTTTGATCTCATTTTTTTTACACCCTACACTCTGTACTTGGTGTGTAGAGTAATGTGTGTGCGTGGTCATCAAACTGTTTCTTCTGCTTGTGTGGCCTTCTATATTTTACCTCGCGAAAGTACGTCACACTTTTCTGTGGTTTTGAGGCTATAATTCTGTTCCAGCTCTTTCTTGTTTGTAGTCATTGCAGCTAGGCCTATTACGGATTTGTAAACATTGTGAAGGGTGGGTGTCTGTTTTTATGTGGAGTATTTTGGTTTAATTTGTTAGTTTTATGCTTTAGACCCAAACAATTTGGCATTCACTGGATGTTGAAACTTATTTGTGCAATTTTGGGGCCCCCCTCAAACTAGTCGTCAGATTAGCTATTATCGTGTGGTTAATCGACTACCATTTCTCGTGATTGCCTTATTATTCTTGTTGTTTCTATTATTGCTTTCCCTTGGTTTACTTCATGTCGTACCCCCTCTACCACACTTCTCCGTCCCTCCTAACAAAGACATATTGTCTAGCCTAAGATGTGAGCTCTATACTTTGCCTATATTTAACCCCATAATCATCCTCAAGTTCTTGACCAACATTTGATGCTATCGCAGAATCCATAAAGATGGAGTATGGCCCGGCCTTAATGGTGGAATAAAAACCACAGGTTTTATTTTAATTGCACACCCATTAAACTCGCACTACTTTTCATGTGGGTGCTATAGTATGGAAGTACTTTCTTCGCTGTCTACACAGGGAGTTGCTCTGCAGGAGTGGGTCTATTTTGCCAGACCTGTGTCAGGTAGACAGACCCCGCCCCCCCCCGTAGATCTCTAGAACTGTGATTGTTAATCTTCCCTTTTGCAATTTGTTTTACTGTCGGCCTTTTGACCTTTTTTTGATTGAAGCAAAAACCAGCCACAATCTGTGCCACACCCACTTCCGGTCAATTGCACGTTCATACATATTCTTTGTTGTCTTTTGCGAGTCGCCCTCGCCCCCTGTCCAATTTCGAGCCTCCTTTTTTTTTTCTCTTTTTATACTCTTACACCCCTCGCCCGAGACAATTGTGGACTGACATACAGTAGATTTATCATCGCCGAACAGTGGTATATGTCATCGCCCCTTCTCTTATGATCACACCATATTTCAATTTTTCTCACACATCAACAACTTTGCGACACATATTTGCACAGAAGCCGTCCTCTGGACACCCTGTGTCACGGTCCACGTGTTTTACCCGGGACTTTGTGTGGGTCGAGCGTGGATTGGGGTGTACACGGGTCCCCGGGATCGTTATGTGTTGTACACATGGGACCTTTGTGTTTGCACTGTACGTCTTGCCCTTACCCTTCTCGTTTTTTTTATCCATTTTCGCACTTTCTTCCCTGGGCTTTTCCCGTCCATCTGCTCATTTGTTGTCATTTTCTTACTCCATCCCTTTGTTCTTTCTTTTCTTTTTTCCTTTGTTCTCTCCCCGCCACCCCCTTTTTAGCGGGGCAACTAAGCAGAGGATGGAGCGAGGGGGAAAGTGGGAACACTGCTGCGGACGTCTCTTTTTTGTTATTTTGCTTCCCCCCACCCATTTTTTTTTTTTTACATCTTTTCGCCACCATCTATTCAGTCCTGGGGGAGCATGAGGTCTGCTCAGGGTTTTGTATCCTGCTTGAGTGTTGCAGGAGCTCTTCCCTTTTTTGATGTGAGTTTGCGGCGGGTTTTCCACACCACACACCCTTTGTACCAAGTTTTTGTTGTTTGTCTTTGACCTTTGTTTTTCGATTAGGGTTGTGTTTTATTGCGCACCCGGGGTTTTTTTTCTTTTTTCCCCCCCCCCCTTCTGGTGTGTTTTGCAGGAACTTTTTTTTTTTTCTTTCGTATCATTCACACCCTCAAGACCCGCACCTTCAATTGGTCCATTCACCCATCGTCTCTAACCCGCCCTTCCGCATCCACACCTCACGCACGTCCGCAAAAAGCGCCAAGCGCACACAACGACTTGCCCACACCTCACAATACACACACTAGCACACACTCATACAGACTGTACACATTCCCACAAGCACCCACCAGGACACATGTTACACTACAACACAAACAACACCATGTACGTGCCCAGACATACAGCACAATATATATACTCACGGCGACGTCATGCAGTCACCCAAGTTACAGTTACCCCAGTACCACGCCGTAGACTCGCATGTATGTACTCATTGCACATTACCCACATTACACAACTACCCAAACTTATAAATTTCCCATCTCAAACATACTCTCTCATCTCATCTCTCATCTCTCTCTCACTCCATATCTCCCTCTCACAAACCACACCACCACACTTAAACTAACTCACACGCCACGCAGGCAAGCACTGCAACACCCCCACACAGAGTAATGTAGTATATAATGTGGGTGGCGTTCTTCTTCCCCCTCTCTTGGTTCGAATCAGTGTGTGTGTGAGACGTGTGAGTTCTCAGAATCAGATCCTCCGCACCACAAAGCTCTTTAGCGACTAGTGATTGTGTGTTGTAACGGTGTGTGACCTCCCTGGCATGTGCTTATGCCCCATGCCTCAACGTTCCCTTTGAGCAGAACATGGCCACGGATGCAGTGCTGGACATCCAAGCGGAGCATTATGAGGTCTTACCTGACCCCCCCCATTTCAAAAGGTAAAAGTCGTCACCTCACTTTTCTGTTTTTCACGTCTGGTGTGTGTTTTGTTTCCCTTGGCGTGATTGTGTCACGTGTCTTTGATTGCGTGTTTTAGCGGTTCTGTTTTTTATGTCACCCCATATGTTTTGGGTTTACCTGCATGTTTGTAGACTGTGGGGGGTAATCTGCAGGTGATAAGTAAAGTGGATGGGTAACACATCTGGCATCTCGGTCATTGTTCTGTCCATCAGACTCCATTGGCATTGTAACTGTTGTGTTTAAACTGGGCGTGTATATTACATTTCACTTACGTTATTTGGGTTGTTTGTTTGGGTTGTTTTTTTTGAAGGGACCTAGCGACTAATGTACGCCCTGAACAATGTCCCTGTGTGGTTGGGAGGTTGGGAGAGGTATTGATTTTTCCCTGTTTGCGAAGTCGGCTCCCATTTTGATGGAA
Source organism: Conus betulinus (assembly GCA_016801955.1). Taxonomy (NCBI): domain Eukaryota; kingdom Metazoa; phylum Mollusca; class Gastropoda; order Neogastropoda; family Conidae; genus Conus; species Conus betulinus. The sequence continues at coordinate 14,788 of JADBJO010012961.1, read as the reverse complement.
GGGTGTTCTTTTCGGGTGGTGCTGTTTGTCCGGTGTTGTGCTGCGGCTGATTTACCGCGCGAGTTTTTGGTATAGGCTAGGGATTTAGTGTAGGATATAGCAATATAGGGTTGACTTTGTTTCTGGCTCTGTTCAGTGTTATTAACCTTGGATATGATAATTATGGGACACGCCGTTGGATGAACTTTCAGATGGGCAGTTCGTTCTTACTGTGCATGTTTCGTTTCGGAAGGAACATCACACTTGCTTTTGCTCCTCTTTTCTTTGCCCCAAATTGTTTGCCGAGGCGTACATGCCTCCAGCCGCTTTTTCCCTTTTACTCGGTACTTTGTATAGGACTCGAATGTTTTTATGTTTTTGTGTTGTTCCCCCCCGGACCCCCGTTGATGTTTTCCCTTCAACCCCACCCCCCGTATTGGAACTGGTGTGGATTATGATTGCTGTTGCTTTGTTGGCACGTGGTTGGGGAGTGCCATGGCCGTTGCGGTTTCTTGATCCCTGTGGCGCGCCTATAAAGGAGTCCACCCGTTCCCCCCCCCCCCCCCCTGTCCCCCGCCCCCCCCCCCCCTTTTTTTTTTTTTCCCCCCCCCCCCCCTATGCACCCCCCCCCCTAATAAAGTGAAACAGCCGAAAGGTAATATTGTCATTCAGGTGGAGTTAGACGGTCGACACGTAGTGTCGCCCCCGCCTTGCGTTTGCATTCCTCCCGCCGTATTTTGAATGCGTTAGTTTCAATCACCTGTGATTTCATGTGTCGAATCTCAAGGTCTTAACACTTGCATTCATCACGCTCCGACTGGACACATATATTTTCCTTTTGATCTCCCTCTTTTCTTAGGCTGTGTGTTGTTTGTCCATGTGTGTTTTTTTGGTTGTTCCATTTTTTATTTATTGCGCAGTCAACCTCCAATGTTTTTGCAAATTAGACTAAACACCCATGAGACATAGATGTTCTGTTTTCTTTGAGGTTTTTTCATCGTTATAGTTCAAACTTCAGACCTAACTGCCCTCTTTTCTCCCCCCCCCTCATCCGCAGGCGTCATCTCCCTGCTACTCATTCTGCCTTCAACACACCCTGCCACCAGCAAGCAACACCCATGCTGGGGGAGGTGCTGGAAAATGAATACAGCTTAACTCCCTGCTGTAGGGTAGCTCAGTAGATGTTGTAGGAGCTATTTTGGATTGTAATAACTGTTCTGTTCATGGAATGTAAAAGGGAACATAATAAAAAAAACAACAGCTTTGTTTGGAACTGACCATGACCCCAATTTATTTACCACACTCTGCTCTGGTTGGTGGTCCTACACCTGCTGAATTTGTTCAAGCATGTATGACCGCTCAATCAAGAGGGTGGGATCAGATGGTCGCAAGACGTCAGAACTCCTAAGCTTTTTCCTTTAGGAGTCAAGGTTGAACTGTCATGTTTGCCCGCAGTAGATGATTAAATAGGAGACGAACGGGGGAAAAGACCCACCATACAATGTCTTCTTCTAACCTAAGACAGTCAGGTTCTATTAAGTGCTTGGTGACCTCACGCTCATTAGTCCATCTGCTGCGACTGTCACACCTTTCTGTGCTCGGAACAGTCTTTCACACCTCCTGGTGCCAGGCTGCTGCTACTGTCAGCGTTGTGGCTTTCCCCCCTTTGTTTCGTGTCTGGCACGTTTCTTGTCACTTGAGTTTTGTTACTTATTTTCCCCTGTGCTCGCTTCACTTTGGTCCCCACCCTATCGCTCTCGTACATAAGTAATCAGGGGTATAAAGCTCGAGCAGCACCACAACTGACGCTATCTGTTGCCTGAACTACTATGACTAGGGCCTTGTAAGAAACTGCATAATGTGCCTTCGCAGGGCCCCGGCCGAGATTGTGTAATAGATTTGCACATGTGTAAGGCGTTGCTATTTTTTTTTGGTCTTTGTCCCTGGCCGAATATTGTTGTAACAGGAAACCAGTTGATTGGATCTGTTTGGGCTAGGTGTTTTTTTTTACTTGTATTTGTTTGACGATGATAACACTGTTGTGGTGGTTGTTGTGGACATCCCCGTTGAGACAGAATTCACATCACTTAGGCCCTGCGTTTTCATCTTAACACTAGATGACATGCATGTGCCAGCTGTTGATAACTGCATCTTGCTGTATCATTCCTGGTTGACCTCACATATGCGATCTTCGTTATTCGGTTATGCCTCCATAGCGCAGTTATCACATGTATCATCACTAATTTTCGTAACTAAGTGGGTAGGGACCAAATTGCACAGGCAAACATATCCTTGATTATCACTCATGCAGTGCACGATACTTCTCGACTTTCTGGATGTGGATCAAAAGACGAAATGGAAGCTCAACCACTAAGATATACGAATTACAGCAAAAAAATTTTCACCCGTCTAATGGACCAGACTCACATTATGCTACTGATGTACCAGATGATTCATGCTCACGACCAGACTGGCTATTGTAAATACAGAGTGGTATAAATACACAAAAGAATGTAAATTGAGTGTTATTGCACATAATGAATGTTCACATACTGGGCAGCATATAGGGTAGTTATGCAATATCCTTGCAGCCCTGATTCATGGCCTGACACTCACATTTTGGCGTGGGTTGGACTGAAACTTGCTGACACGACATACCAGTTAACAGACGATGCATCAACAAGATCAGACAAGTCGTATATTCATGGCTTAGGATTTGCCATACCATCGACGTCACACTAGATTACACTGACATGTTAAAGTTGAGAGCCGGAGTTGTTTAACACTACATGCATTGAAATTGGACAGCTCACTGCACTCTGAGACATGCGCCTGACCCATGGTTAGTTAGCAAGCATAGTGCGAAATCTACGTGACGGGGAGCAGGTAAACTACTAATGGTCAGGCATTCGGACACTGAGAGCCCCATAACATCCGGTCTTACTGGCTTGAACGTGTGACCATGCAGAAATGAAGCCGATAGACCACTGCTAGTGTGGACGAATACGCAGTCTATTGTCTGAGCGATGTCTGTTTTAACGAAATCCATGTTTAAGGCAAGTCATGGGGGGTGTAGACTTTTTTACAATCTGTGCGTCGTAAGATGAGGTCAAACAGTAACAGAAATAAGAAACAAGTCGGGGGACGTTTGAGTCTGATATAATGCAACGTTAGCTCTACTGGTGGTAGTGTGAAGCGTAGAAGGTATCGAACAAGTTAGGACAAGTAAGAAGTACTTATAAGCAGTGTTAGTCTCATGACGAATACTGTGGTCTAGTTGTCGTCGACTGACACGCGTGCCTAGTCAATCAATGTACTATATGAGCGGGGTCGATCTTCATGCAATGACAATACTATATACTGGATTAGCCCTGGCCCAGTCCGATCTAATCTGCCGTTCTAGCCAGATCTCTGATTTATCAACTGATAGCAGGAAGAGACAAATAAATAAATAAATATAAATAAAAAAAAGGTGGGTTTGATCTGTTTCTGTGGATTTATCTTGGTTCTGTTCTTTCAGGTTTCTGATAAAGATTGTGGAGGACAACACGTCTGACATTAGTGTGCAAATGCATGGCATGAAGATTCTGGCAAAATTGCTTGCTCCAGGTGTGTGAACTCTGACCTTGCATCATGTTGCATCATGCATGTTATTTTTGCTTCTCACCCTGTGTCATGTTTCTCTGAAGCTCTCTCTCTCTCTCTCTCTCTCTCTCTCTCTTGTTCTCCCTCTCTCTCTCTCTCTTTCTCTCTCTTTCTCTCTCTCTCTCATTTCATCTTGAATCTTTCTCTCTCCCCCGTTCTTGATCCCTGTACTCGTATTCTTTTTTTTTTTTTTTTTTCGTCTTTATATTTCTTTCACTGTCTTCTTTTCTCAAATTACGTGCATTGTGCATATTCAGTGGATGTGGAGTAACAAACAGCAGCTGTTGGGGGGAAGGGGGTGAGGGGGGCAGGGGGGGGGGGGGGGGGGGCAGGTTGAGATAGCTAGGGATATGAGACCACTGTCTCCCTTCCAATCACCCTTCTTCCCTTCCCTTCTTAGTTACTCTATATCTTAATTCCTAATCACCTGGTTAGAGAAAATGGAAGTGCTGTTTGCATGCGCCCTTGAGATACATAGACAAGTTTGAAACTTTCTTGTTTTATTGAAGTTTTCCTTGTTCGTTGAGTGTACCTAGTGTCTGCATCTGTGCCGTGCAACTGGGTGCCACGAGCAGCATCAGATGGGAGTTTGGGGGCGTGAAATTGTTATCAGGCTGGGAGCAGAAGTTGACACATTTTTTATTTACTGTGTCTCTCTTGACTTCACCTCATATAAAACGTCGTTTGGTGCAGTGTTGTTTTTGTCTGTTTGGTTGTTTTTGTACTCCCAGTACTTATAGAACAGGGAGTACTTTACAATGGGAAATGAAGAAATGCTGTCTGTGTGTCTGTCTGTGTGTCTGTCTTCCATGGTCAAAAATGTGTTCCACTCACTCCCGACAAAACTTCTGGACCATTCTTTCTGAAAATTTAGGTATGTTCATTATGGGTCGTGTGGATGATGCCTGATGTTTTATTTTACCAGAATAGCCATTACTAACGGCTATAACAGCCCAAGATTTTTTTTTTCCTCATAAAATATCTAAAAAAAAAATGATAATGCAAACATAAATAACGTCAAAGCTTCTTTGCATCATAAGCTGAAGTGACGAAATACATTATGACTCATGTTTGACTGTGACGTCGTATTCAAGATAAACTGAGAGTACGTTTATATGCTTTGCATCTTGTTTTTTTTATTTGTGACTTGTGAGTTGACTTCAACGCAGTGACAGCCCAGATATGGCCCTTTGTGGTCGGCTGGGCCATGAGCAACATTACCTTGCCTTACCTTACAGTGTTGGGTTTTTGGTGTTTTACCTGAGTGCAGTGGATGTACGTATCCACCTGACGCTGGACAACAAGCAGCAGCTGATGAAGGTGATTGCCAAGGACATGGCCACCTACATGGGACCACTGTGTGATCTGCTGGTCCACACAACGGTCAGCCTGGCCATCCTCCTCAGAGGAGGTGGGTAGTATAACCCGGTCATTAGGGATGTGAAAGCATAGCTGCCAACGCCAGACCAGCCTCGTATTACTGTTTGTCTGCAATTTGATAATGATAATGATAATAATGAGGACAATTTCTGTACCGCCCATCCAAACAATGTAGGCTACAGGGCACATTACAAGTTTTCACAAATCAGCATCTAAGATATATGCAGGACACACACACATGCACGCACGTGCGTGCGCACACACATGCTCACAAACATGCACACACACACACAAACACACATGCACACATGCACACGCGCACACACGTACACACACACACACACACACACACACATACACACACTCTCACACTCACACTGGGACTCGTACATAAACACTTGTACAAAATAATACGGTGAACAGCTCATTCGTACACATTCAAAGTGTGCACTTGACATGTAGTAATTAATAATATTTCAGGTGGTATTCTGCAACTATTTCTATATTTCAATCCCCCAACCCTGCCCTGGTTTCTCCCCCCCCCCCCCCCCCCCCCCCACCCCCACCCCCCACTTTCTCCCAGACTATGGCACTACAGATTAATTACGAGCTTGCCAACTGCAAGGTGTAGAATTTAGAGTTTTGTTCCACATTATGTCCGTTCACCTGAAGGCTTTTAACCCACTTCTGGGATCCACTGAATTAGAATTCATGTGATGCTGGTGGCAGAAGTGTCTTCATGCGCGCAGTAGTAACATGGGGTAAAAAATGCAACATGACACTATTTCTGAAGAAGAAAAAAAAATCACAATTTGAAAGTTTGACTAAGATCTCTGTGAGCCAAAAATTTAGATTTTGTATCTTTTTGTTTGCTTGTTTTTTTGGGTTTTTTTTTTTTTTGTTAAAGAGTTAGTGTGAGAATGTAGCTAAGTCCAGGCAGAATGGTGTTCTACAACTCGATGGACTGAAATGTGTTTTCCCTTTTTGACCTCTCCATTGATTGGGTGAAGCAGTCGGGTGTCTAGGGGTGCTAGTCAGGGGTCAAACTTCCCCCTGCTTCTGGATTCCCAAATAGGTTGTTGGCAGCTTTGTAAAGAAGACTTGGGGGAGAGTTGAAGGGAGTGGAAGAACAGGTGTGTGTGTGTGTGTGTGTGTGTGTGTGTGTGTGTGTGTGTGTATGTGTGTGTGTGTGTGTGTGTGTGTGTGTGTGTGTGTGTGTGTGTGTGGGGTGTGTGTGTGTGTGTGTGTGATTCAAATGTTATGGTCGTGCATACAGCCATAGATGCTAGTGTGGCTGTGGGGTGTGTGTATGTCTGGGTTTTGTTTGTTTGTTTGTTGATGTTATGGTGGTGCATACAGCCATAGATGCTAGTGTGGCAGTGGGATGTGTGTATGTCTGGGTTTTGTTTGTTTGTTTGTTTGTTATCGTAGTAATAGAATAGGGACTGGCTCGAGCATAAGCCTTGTGGCTTTCTCATGTTCCATTCCTCAGAAATCTTTGATATGGTTTGCAAAAATATTTCTGTTCTTTTTGTGTTTTTTTTTTTCTTAAGGGATGGGAAAATGGGGTGTGGGGTTAGGGGGAAGAGGGAAGGGGGCTTCATGATGACATTGTGTTTATTTGTGAAAAAGTGAGAGTTAATTACGGCATAGACAGATTATTCCAAATGTAAATTGAGTGAACACAGCACCACTTGTTGCGACACATACATTGCTGTGTACCAGTACGAATACATACAAACAGAGTTCCCTAGTCAGAAGTAGTGAATTTCAGCCATTATAAAGAATGCTGAAAATATTGTGAAAAAAAAAAGCAATAGAAAATACATGATTCTGGGGTTAGTCAGGGGATTGATTGATTGTTGCAACTGTTCTTTATATTGTGCTAATAATGGTGTATTGTACATGTATGCATACTTGTGTGTGTGTGTGTGTGTGCGTGTGCATGTGTGTGCGTGTATGTATGTGTGTGTGTGTGTGTGTGTGTGTGTATGTGTGTGTGTGTGTGTGTGTGTGTGTGTGTGTGTGTGTGTGTGTGTGTGTGTGTGTGTGTGTGTGTGTGTACTTGAATGGAAATGAGCATACACCCATGTATGAGGACATACACATTAGTACGGGTCATTAGAGTTGCCAGTATTCCAGATTAACACCACAGCACCTATAGTCTCTCTTCTCCCTCAATATGGCTGGCACTGCATGGTTCACCAGACACAGTGCTGCAGGAGGAATTTGTCCGTCACCATTTGGACCTGTTCCTGGAACTGCTGTTTGACCACACGGGTGACATGACTCTGGTCCTCAAGTGCTTCAGGCTCCTGCACGTCCTGTCTTTCACAGGTCAGCTCTGCTACGTGAACTCAGTAACCAGTTGTAGCCAGTAAAAGATTGTTTCAAACAATGTAAATGTTAGCTGTTACTGCTAAATGAGTCAAATAACCAGTTATAGCCAGCAAAAGATTGTGTGTCAAAGAATTTTAATGTTAACTGAAAGTATGTTGCTGTAAGCAGACTAGCTGGTGTGAGAGGTTTTTTTTTTTTTTCATTTCTTTGTTGTTGTTTTAGAAATTGTTTGTTTTTTTTTGAATGTGACATTGTTAGGATGAGCCAGCTACCATCACCGTAGTTGCCGATCCCTCCTTAACAAGTCTGGCTTTCTCTGTCTCTCTGTCTCTGTCTCTCTCTCTTTCTGTTTCACATGGGTTTGTATATGACATTAAGAAACTTGAGTGCAGGTAAAAGATGACAAATATGGATGTTCTTTTCCTAAAAAAGTGATGTCCTGGTATCTGTTGTCTTGCGGACGCTTGGTGCCAGTTGTGTTTGTATAACGCATGGAAGGCCAAAAAGGGTTTCAGGATCGTTAAGATGTGCATCTAACAGGATGTAGATGCATATGAAAATGGGTGTGTAGCTGCAGGCAGATTGGATGTTTCACTTTTGAATGCTCAGTATGAATAATGTTTGTATTAGACCAATAAACCGCGAGGGTCAGTCAGTCTCTCTGTCTTTGTTTCTTGGCTAGAAGGTATAAAGTAGCTGCGTCCCATCTTTGGGGAGTGAGTCTAAACACGACCAGTGTGCATATGTTTTATTGTTATGTCATCCATCCCACTGGCACACTTTCACTCGTTACTGAAAGGCCGAGTTTGATCAGCCGTGTAGGTTGAATTTTTTTTGCACACTTACACCCACTGACCCATGGATCAAAATCTCATCTGAAGGACTAGTCAGAGACTGGAGTCTGCACAGATAGAAATTCTTCAAGTCTGGCTGTCAGAGAGTGGGAATTGAACCGCTGACTTTGGAACAAGAGGTTGACACGTCGCCCACTGGGCCAGTCCAATCCTCCCCTCCCTGAGCAGTCAGCCAAAACAGCTCTCTGCTGTGCCTTGTAAGGCTGCCTTTTCTGCTTTACTTGGGCCAGTTTGATCTTTTACAGATCTGTCTCCTGATTGGCTTTCATCGGCTCTGGTCGAAGGGATTTAGTTCGGTAGTATGCTAGCCAGGATGGATATTGTTACAGAGTGTAAGGTTGTTTCTGGATTAATCACCATGCTGTAATTTTGATATGCATTCTGTAGATACTTATGTTATATCTGTTATTGATGTGTTGGTGTACAGGACTTTTTTTTTTTTTTTTTACCTCTGTGACGACAGTGTTGGAAAGGTTTTGCATGGCTAGCTGATTGTTGTTAGAATACTAAAACTGAAAGGTGACGGTTTTGCTGAACGTGTTCAGTTTGTTGCTTACCTCTGGGTATGTGGGGCTGATGTCGGCGTTGTGCTTCAGACTGTGTGCGTCCGTCGTTGGTGGGTAACGGAGTGCTGACCAGGGTGTACCACTGTCTGAAGGTGTGGCAGAGTGAGGTGGCGGTGGTGGAGGCCTGCTTTTCACTGTTAGCCAGTCTCTGTCAGGAAGGTGAGATGAAGACCCGGTATGTGTGTGTGTATGTGTGTGCATGTGCATATGTGTGTATGTGTGAGTTTGTTGTGTTTAAGATGTGTTTGTGTGTGTGTGCGTCTGTGTGTGTGTGTGTGTGTGTGTGTGTGTGTGTGTGTGTGTGTGTGTGTGTGGTAGGTGTGTGTGTGTGTGTGTGTGCGTGTGTGCCAAAACTCACGCCGCAGGCTGTCGAAAGTGGGACAGGACTGAAGTACATGGGCTGGGTTTTGTGGGCCAGTATCACATGGGCACTCATTTGTGTGTGATATATTCAGGAGATACAGGTGGCAGAGCAACTGACAGTGTCCAGTTCTTAGTCTGAAGATGGCGATTTGTTGGGGCATGCTCAAGTTGGTGAATGTCATCCTTCTCTCCTCCACCTGTAGTCTTTCTCTCCATGCTGTCCTGAACTGGCTGCGGATGATGGTCTTTGCCTCTCTGTAGGATACAGCATGGGCTGTTTGGTCTCGTTGGCTGCCCGCCTTGGAGAGTATGTCTGCTCTTCATTTCCTGCAATACCACAGTGGGAGGGAATCCATTGCAGGACCGGTGTTGTCTTTCTGCTCGATGGGAGTTTAAAGAATTGGGTGCAGCAGTGTATTGAGGAGTGGGAATGAACAGCACAGTTCTTATGCCACTGAGAACAGTGTGACAGCGAAATAGGGGAAAAAATGAAAAGAAAATCCCATTACTTCCAAATGTTTGACACTTGTGATGTAGTACAGCTTCACATCTGATGGGAATTATATCCCAGCATACCCTAGGACTTCATACCATATTGATGCGCTTTAATTCCAGAATGGGTGCTGAATCATTACTGTGCTGGCCATGTTTTCACTGAAGTGCGTGCATCGCAGTGCTGTGTGACCATATTCAAAGGTTGACCTTGAAGAAAAGCGCCCATGTTTTCAGACTCTAGCAAACAGCAAAAAGAAGACGACCTTGCTGTCAGAAGTGACAGTGTCGGAAGGTCGACAGCCTTGACACTGGTGTCCATGTTTTTTTTTTCAGACATGGTGGTCAGGGAGCTGGTGCAGAAGAATGTGATCATGGAGATCCTGGTGCCAGAGATGATGTCCAAATCGGAGAGTGCCGAGATTCAGCTGCATGGTCTGACCATCTTCACATTGACCGGTAATCCCTGAATTTGTGCTCAAACCAAAGGGTAGAGGTAGGGGTTTGGTGAAAGAGGGTGAAAGGTTGGGTTCAAGGGACGACGGAATGTTCAAGTGTTTATGGTGGATGAAGGGAATGAAACCAAACTTGTGCAATAAACTAACTCTCCAGCCTTATCTCTGTCTCTCCCACACAGGTGTACACACACAACACATAGTTGTCTGCAGCTATTCTTTATGTCACTAACAGAAGCATGTAATAAAGGTAGAGATCAGTCCAGTAAATCACAAGTAACTGTGAAAGTTTCTCTCGGACATAGGCTTCAGATCTGGTGGGTCATGGTTGATGTGTTTCAGTAAACTGCCAACCCCCTCCAACCTTTCAGTCCGTTCCATGTAGAATATTCGTTCTTTGGAACTGATGATGAGTACTTGCAGATTATAGCATGTATTTGTCAGTGATCAGATCGGATCAATAGCATTGGAAGTATGGTCTGTTCAAGAAGATGCCTTGTCTTACTTTTTGTTTGGGAAACTGTGTGAAGTTTTCAGAAATCCTCATAGTATCTACGGAAAATGAAAGACAGCAATGTCCTTGTTTAGTCTGTAGTCACCATCTTTCTACAGTAGCATAATTGTTGGTGGAAGAAGCTGACATTAAATACTGGGGAGCTCCTCTGACTTTGATTCCAGCGGAGAAGGTTCTTCAGTCCCAGGAGGAGATGTTGGGCCCCGGCGGGGAGGAGGATTATGGGTGCCAGTGGCTCAAGGTCATCTACTTGGCCATGGCGCGCCAGATGGCCCGCGAAGACGTACAGGTGGGTGTTCTGTGCTGGATGTTACTGTATCTCAGGGTCTGACCAGCGTGTTTGGGCTAGTGTGCAGGTCAGACATCTACAAAGTCATAGCCACGAGACCCTCTTGTTTAATTCTCTCAACTTAGACATTTATTCATTTTCCCATCAGCTTTAATCATGCGTAGTGTGGTCTCAAAACCTGGTTGATGTGGTGTGGGTGTACATGGACTAGTCCGTATGCAGTGATGCCTCCTTGATGAAACTGAAACTGTATCTTAACTGATCTGCAGACATATATCACTTTATGTCTGCTATTTCTAAAGAGCATCAAGTCTCATCAGTGATAGTGCCAGACCCACCTGCTTTTTTTTGTAAGAATATTGATGACACAAAAGTTCTCTGCGGTCTGTTTGGCAATGTTCAATACCGCAAGTCATTGGCTAGTCTTGAATCAGTGTTAAACAGTGTTTGTGCTGTTCTTCGGTTATTGCTATGTGCACATGTCAGCTCTGGGTACTAAGGCAAGCCTTATCAGCTTCCTTTTCTTTGGAAGTTTCGGTGTTCTAGGTGGCTCATGTCTACATCTGTGCTCGGCGAATGTGTTTTGGAAGCAGAGTAATTTTGCAGTTATGGGTTTGTAATTGTAAGGTTTCCTTTCCTTATTTATCATTTATACTTGCTGCTTTCTTTATTTGTCATTATATCCTATTTACATTTCCCAGGTCTTCTAAGATTTCTCATCGTGCCAGTCATACTGAGGCTACTGCTGTTCAGTTGTGGGCAGTGCACATGGTACGATTTCTTTGTGAGGAAAACTTGAGCGCAGCTTTCAGTCCCTGGTCAACTGTTTGTTTTGCAAACTCTGAAAGTTTTCCTGCAATAGCTAGACAAAAACGAAAGATTTTGTGTAAGGAATAATTGGAAACAGCAGATATTTGTCTGTGGTATATTTGAATCAACAGCCCTGAATATTTGGACATAACTGACTGCAAAAGATGGGTCTGACAAGTAGTAGAATAATCATATGGGTGTTCGATTTGGTTCTTGTGCAGCATGAAATTAGGGAATAATGAATGAATAAAGACCTATTTCATAGTCAAATAATCATATGGACGTTCGTTTTGGTTCTTGTGCAACATGAAATCAGGAATAATGAATGAATAAAGACCTATTTCATAGTAAAATAATCATATGGGTGTTCGATTTGGTTCTTGTGCAACATGAAATCAGGAATAATGAATGAATAAAAACCTATTTCATAGTCAAATAATCATATGGACGTTCGATTTGGTTCTTGTGCAACATGAAATCAGGAATAATGAATGAATAAAGACCTATTTCATAGTAAAATAATCATATGGGTGTTCGATTTGGTTCTTGTGCAACATGAAATCAGGGATAATGAATGAATAAAGACCTATTTCATCGTAAAATAATCATATGGACATTCGATTTGGTTCTTGTGCAACATGAAATCAGGGGATAATGAATGAATAAAGACCTATTTCATTCTTACCTTGAATTTATAAAGGGTCATGCAGAGAGCTGTTTTATTGGGAGAGACCATGGAACCATTTCTTCATCTGACGAAATTTTGCTGGCACAGGAAATTCCAGCCTCGTTCAGAGGAAAAATACACCAACACTTTATTTTGAAGATGCTTCGGTTGCCCAGAACTCTAGCACAGCATCTAGATCAAGTCCCGCTATTCATCAACACATTTCCCACAGAGTATACTGTGGAAGTTGTGCTTTTTTATTTCATTTTTCCTGCATGCCAACATTGGTAGGCAAGGCAGGCAGCAGGGAACATCTTGTACGCCTGCCATAGGCGACCAGTATGTCTGCTGGGAAGGAGAGAGCGTGGCAGCTGAATCTGGCAGGCACATCAGCAACTACACTTGTTTTTGTCATAATCTGTGTTCTGTGTGACCATATTCAAGATCGAAAAGCATCGTTAAGATGTACTAAGTTCAATTGAAGTTTACCATCAGATCGCCACTTCAGATGAGATAAGGTGTGTGTGTTTATGGTGGACCTGATGATGTGTGAGCAGGAGCAGGCTTGCAGAGCTCTGTCCAAACTGCTGGAGTGCAAGCCTGATGTGTATGTCTGGATTGGGGGAAAGCACTGAGGGGAAACAGTAAGTGCTCTGTGTGTATGTGTGTGTGTGTGTATGTGTGTGTGTGTGTGTGTGTGTGTGTGTGTGTGTGTGTGTGTGTGTGTGTGTGTGTGTGTTGTGTGTTGTGTTGTGTTGTGTTGTGTGTTCAGAAATGATCACATACTATTTAAGTGAGTTGTGCTTTTCATATCTGTTCATATATACGATTTGCATGCATGTGTGAGTACATACATATCTGAATGTGTGATGTGGGTATGGGTGGGCATGCATGTGCATGTATGCATGCATGTATACGTGAATGCATGAGTGTGTATGTATTTTAGTATTTCTGTACAGTTATGGTGTATATGAATGTGTGTGTGTGTGTGTATTTATACACACGCAGGCGTTTGTGTGTATGTGTGTGTGTGTGTGTTGACAAAGTTAGATGGGCGTTTCACATCAACCTAAATGCAGACAACCCCAAGAAAGTGTTGTGGTTGTCTTTCAGAGACCCTATCCACACGCTGTGCCTGGGGGTCATATTGATGTACGACTACAACCCGGACCTGTTCAGTGCTGCTGCCGGGGCCATCTTCTACCTCACTGCAGACAATGGTGCCTCTCATTCATTACAGCTTACTTTGCAGCTTGGTCACTTGATTGAGTGTTATAATAGTGTTATCAACATGCATAGTTTGTAATGCAGTCTGGCATGAAAGTTTATTTTGTAGTTAAAATCTTCAGATGTATTTCACAGATAATGTTTACGATCATTATTTTATGACAGACATCACTATTTTAGAGCTCAGTTGGCTTGTTTAACACTTAATCACAAAGGTAATGCAACCTGTTGAATAATGTGAAGAGTCTAGTTCACCCATTTGAAGCATCAGAACAAAACCAATCATTAACTCAAGTAGACAGCAAATCAGAACTGGTTAAGGTACCTGTGCGTGGTTTTGATTTTGCAGTGCTGCATGTTAAAAGACCAGGTGTAATTCAGTTTATCTGATATCATGTCCTGTTGAACAGATGCGCTGTGTCACACACTGATGGAGAAGAACACCTACATCGCCATTGTGGAGGGGATGAGACGTCACCTGACCAACACCAAAGCCGTGTGCGCTGCGTGTCGGGCTGTGCGAGGCCTCTGCATTTTCAAGTGAGTTGTCTTTTGGCGTCATATACTGTAACATGTCAGACCATAGCATTCAACGGCAGTCAGTCAGCTCTGTCAGGCTGAATTTTTGTGGCAAATGCAGTCATAAAAACAGTCACGTGACGCCCACCCCACTTCCGCCAACGGAAGAAGCCGATGTTCGCTTCCCGTACCTCATTCAACTTCGGCCTGTCGCCCAAGCAAGATAAGTCTTGTGCTCTGTCTCGCATATACTTTGACTTTGTGTAAAGATTGCTTGTGTTTCACATTCTTGACTCTTTCACTTATGGCTTGTGCTAAACCCTTAGTACACTTGCCATGTGAGGCTATTGGTGGGCTAGCATTTCTAGCAATTAATTAATTTTTGCGATCATCGTTATCCCGGTTCTTGAGTTAGTTTTGTTGGCGCTTTCCCTCGGCTCCTCTCGAGTTCCTTGGGCTTTTCGAGACCTCGCTCGCCTTCTCCTTATGGCCTTGCCCCATGTACGGCCCTCCTGCGCCTTATTTCCCCCTCACTCCACTACTTCGTTCAACGATCGCGTTGCCGGTCTCGGCCGCCATCTTTCTTTGCGCCGGTCATGCTTTCACCTCTTCACCTCATCGTAATAAGTCCATCGAACTACACGTGGTTTAGCGACTACATTTCTCGTGTTTGTACACACGTGCTTTC
>JADBJO010012960.1:37500-54872 GCA_016801955.1 Conus betulinus | reverse complement strand
GTTGCCACCCCCTCTCCCCCTTCTCTCCCCCTCGCTCTCTCTCCTTCCCTAAATATGCAGAAGAGTAATTGAACTGTATTCAGAAATGGTGGCTATTTGGGAGCAAGAGAACACTGGAATTATAACGGAACAATCATACCAGTCCTAAATGTATACAAGTATTTAGGAATCTATTTTCCCAACCGCTGAAGTTGTGATTTTGCTTGTAAAGATCTTGACGAGCAAAGCAAAGCAGGCTGCTTGGTGTATGGTCCACGGGTATGCGCTGCTTTGCATGAGCCACGGACATGTTGGACAGTGCCGTTTGCTCCAGCCAGATGGACACGCATAGTTATCCATTTCGGCCATTTCATCAGATTTGCTCTGGAATGCCAGAGGGCCTGTACAGATCTGAGAGGAAACTGATTGGAACAGGGGACATACGCCAAGATTCATATTAGCTGACTTTTTTTTTTTTTTTTTTTTTTTTTTTTGTGCTCTTCCCTTGCTGTAACGTCTTGCTGGAATGCCTTCTGGATTCTTTCAGCATCCTCTTCTTCCTCTGTCTAGTATAGCTAATACCCCCATTTCATGTCCTTGCCACTCTTTCTTTCTTTATTTAAGTTTTCTTTCTCTTCCACCCCCCCCCCTCCTCCTCCCCCCCCTTTTTTTTTTTTTTTTTTTTTTTTTTTGCTGTTTCATCGTCTGCGCCACTTCAAAGTGGCATAATCCCACGCTCCATAAGTCACACACACACACACACACGCACACGCACACGCACGCACGCACGCACACACGCCCGCCCACACACACACACACCACACACACACACACACACACACACACACACACACACACACACACACACACATCTATTAACAGCCACGTTAGCCAGCAATCCATCCGGGACAGTCAGTATCAAGTCATCATAAGGCAACCCAACGGAGGAGGAGACACCGCACTGCTGCCAAGTCGCTTCGGTGGGGTGCAGCGGTGCCTGTTGGGATGCAACACACACAGGACACTATCTTCACCATTCACAGACGATTCCACATTTGCAGGCTTTGAACATGTGTGTGTGTGTGTGTGTGTGTGTATCTGTACCCCGTCAGATCCAGAATGAGATCTTACGAAGTTTACCGACACACGATGGAAAGGGGAGGGGGGGGGGGGGGGGGGGGAGGAGGGGGGGGGGGGGGTAGAATGGAGGAGGGAGGAGGTGATCAATAAAACGGTTTTTCCCTTTTCTTTCTTTCTCCTTTTTATTTTAAAGTTATTTCCGCTGTAGCTACGCGCCTCTCCAGGTTAAAGGAGGCGGAAAACGACCACCAGGCGTTTGTACCATCTGTATCCTTATCATCACGACTGTTTTGCATTGGGGGGGGGGGGGGGGGGGGGGGGGGGGCTTTTCTTTGCTTAAGACATAGAGAACACGCCCGCATGACCTTGACCGAATCTCTTCACCACATGCTTTTGTACACACGTGTCTAATGCCAATTGGTCTGGGTGTTTTAGAAGGTCAGGATCGGTGGATTCATGCAAAAACTCCAGCCATGTCCTTTTTGAATCAATCCGAACAGAGAAAGGAACGACCCTGGTGGCAAGTTCACGGTCTCTAAGTACCGTAGAAGAATCATAAATCAAAGGTCATGTGACCCATCGCGATGGTCCCTAAACGAGAGCGTGTCCTTCAAAAACATTTCCACGGTTTGCTTCAGTTCTCTCGCTCTCGTCACCCTTTCTCATTCCTTCATTTATTCATAGATCGTCGAATCGAGAGTTGAAAGCAACGCCGTGTTGTTTAAAACCATGTACAATCATGGAGTATTCAGGAATGTTCGAGACTTATAGACGTAGCACAGTCAATCAAAATGCAAGGAACTTTGACACGGGTCGAGAACCTTCACCGCTGTATAACAATCAAAATGCTCCAAAAATACCCGAGACAATTTCCAGACGTTCTTGCCCCCCCCCCCCCCCCCCTCCCCCCACACACACCTTTTTTTTTTTTTTTCCTTATTCTGGTATTTTAAAGAGAACTCTGGAATCATGACTCAGTTTGTGCATACGTCATTCGGAAAAGAATCGTTATAGTAAGCTTGATACGTACAGAGCGAAACCTCTAGATCTAACGCGTACAAAGCGAAACCTGTTGACATGTAGATCTGAACCGACCAATCAGAATCATGAGTGAAATCGATTTTTTTTTTTCTTTGGTAACAACTCTCTAACCAACGTGCCCACTCTCTCTGCTTCTTCAAGACTGAGCGGCTGGCAGTCTCGGAACAAAGTTGAGGCAACCTCCTTAGTCTGTGGTTGAGGGGCAGTGGTATGAATGTGTTGTGGTGTTGGTATCAAGTATTGTGGCACCGGTACAAAGTGATGTGGGTTTGGTGTGAAGGTATGTGGCACCAGCACAAAGTGATGTGGGTTTGGTAGGAAGGTGTGTGGCACCGGTACAAAGTGATGTGGGTTTGGTAGGAAAGTGTGTGGCACTGGTACAAAGTGATGTGGGTTGGGTAGGAAGGTGTGTGGCACTGGTACAAAGTGATGTGGGTTTGGAAGGAAGGTATGTGGCACCAGCACAAAGTGATGTGGGTTTGGTAGGAAGATGTGTGGCACCAGCACAAACTGATATGGGTTGGATAGGAAGGTGTGTGGCACTGGTACAAAGTGATGTGGGTTTGGTATGAAGGTATGTGGTACCAGCACAAAGTGATGTGGGTTTGGTAGGAAGGTGTGTGGCACTGGTACAAAGTGATGTGGGTTTGGTAGGAAAGTGTGTGGCACCGATACAAAGTGATGTGGGTTTGGTAGGAAAGTGTGTGGCACCGATACAAAGTGATGTGGGTTGGGTAGGAAAGTGTGTGGCACCGATACAAAGTGATGTGGGTTGGGTAGGAAAGTGTGTGGCACCGATACAAAGTGATGTGGGTTGGGTAGGAAGGTGTGTGGCACCGGTACAAAGTGACGTGGGTTGGGTAGGAAGGTGTGTATGGCACTGGTACAAAGTGATGGGGGTTGGGTAGGAAGGTGTATGGCACTGGTACAAAAGTGATGTGGGTTGGGTAGGAAGGTGTATGGCACTGGTGCAAAGTGATGTGAGTTGGGTAGGAAGGTGTATTGCAAGGGTATGAAGTGATGTGGATGTGGTTGGAAGGTGTGTGGCGGTGGTTTTTGAAGATGAGTTGTTCGGCTTAGATATGGCGTTGTGTGGAATTGGTTTTTTTAAGTTGAGAGAGTGTAGCATTGGTATCAAATTGCATGCTCCTGGTATGAAATAAAGTTGCCTAGTATTGACATGACGTTGTGTGGGTATTGGTATGAAATTGTGTGGTATTGGTATGAAATTAAGTTGCCTAGTATTGATAGGAAGTTGTCTGGTATTCGTATATGAAATTGTATGGTATTGATATGAAGTTGTGTGGTACTGGTATGTATGTTGTTGTGGGTTTTGGTATGAAATTAAGTTGCCTAGTACTGATATGAAGTTGTGTGGTATTGATATAAAATTGTGTGGCATTGGTATGAAATTAAGTTGCCTAGCATTAGTTTGAAGTTGTGTAGTATTGGTATGAAGTTGTGTGGCATTGGTATGAAGTTTGGTGGTATTGGTATGACGTTTGGTGGTGTTGGTGTGTTACACTGGTGACACTGGTGTGAAGCTGTGTGCCTTTGGTATCATGCTGTCGGGGCCCTTGGTATGACTTTGTGTGTTCATAGCATGAAGCGTTTGGGCATAGGTCTGAAGATGTGTGGCATCGTCACATCGTGTGTGTGTGTGTATGTGTATGTGTAGTGTGTGTGTGTGGTGTGTGTGTTGTGTGTGTGTGTCACACTAATGGTTCATGACTGTATGGTTGTTGCATGGACTGTGCAGCGCAAACCTGGCTGCAAGTAGCTGCTGGTCAGCCCACTGGACAGCCCACCGGACAGCGAAGGCCGGATGAAAGAGAACAAGGCAGCAGTGGGGGAATTGCTGCAAATGTTACAGTCTAGAATTCAAAGTAAGTCGCACTTCCCCGTGCTGCCGTCCCACGCTGCTTCTCACCCCTTTCATTCCTATTGCAAATCTCTTCCACCCTCTCGCTCCTCTTTCACAGTGGTGTACTCTGTGTGTGTGTGTGTGTGTGTGTGTGTGGTGTGTGTGTGTGTGTGTGTGTTTGAGGCGGGTGGGTGTGTGTGTGTGTGTGTGTGTGTGTGTGTGTGTGTGTGTGTGTGTGATGTACTTGACAATATTTAAACATTTGACCTCCACTTACCTCGATAGACTCAGAAGTTTCCCGTGTCGTCATACACATGAGGCAGTTCTCCCACCCAAAGCGGCGATTGGTCAGCGGTCACTATTCGACATCATTCCGTTCCTTTGCATGATTGCTGGTCACGATTTTCGTTCTGTCGCCAGTAATCTTTGACCGTCTTCTTGTGTCCGCCTCCTGAAGAAAACCAAAGGACCTCACCTGCTGAGAAGTGAAAGGCAGAGGTGACCAACTACGTGGTCTGGGCCAGTCCAAGCCTTTTGTATATTTTAGGCTCGCTTAGTCATACGACTTTGTGTTTCTTTTATACACATATGTCGCGAAAAATAGGACGAATACGACGAACTGAAAAAAAGTCGCCAAAAAAAAAAAAAAGCGCCAAAACGGCAAAGCTGTGGTTCAGCCCTGTATCAGTTACTAAACTGTCAGCCCAGCGCAAAGCCGTAGGCTCAAAGAAAGAAAAACAAAACGCCGGTGGAAAGAGACAGGTCAGCACTGGGGGAACTCGCTGCAAATGTACAGTCCTAGAATTTCAAAGAATTGGTGGCGTTCCTGTGCAAAGTCCAAAAGTCGAGATTCAAGAAGTATATTTTCATCATCTCGCTGCTGGTCTCTTACCCTCTAGGGGGGGGAGGCTTTTTTCTTCGTTAGTGTACTGTACTGTGTGTGTGTACCTAGGAGAAACTGACGTGTGAAAGTGTGACAAAAACTGTGAAGTTGTTGTAGAGCGCAGTGTGTGTGGTGTGTGTGTGTGTTTGTGTGTGTTGTGTGTGTGTTGAAAAGTGTGATGTAGCGAGTGTAGAGACGAGGATTATGTGTCTGTGTGTGTGTTGTGGTGGTAAATTGAGGTATGTGTGGTGTGTGTATACCATGTGTTCGGTGTGTGTACGCTTGATGATGTGGTTTTGTGGTGTTGGTCACTGTTTGGGGGCGTGTTTTGATGGTTATGTGTGGGTGGTGTCGCTAGCGTGTGTCGCACGCAGGAACAAGCCGAGCGCGTCTGGGTGTGTTGTCTGTGTGATGTAGATGTGTGTGTGTTGGAAACAAAAACCAGGGTGCTACAGGATCTGAAAATGTCTATAGAAGGAGAAGAAACAACTCAGAAGAGAGCCTGCCTGTATATTTTGGCGTTAGTGCCAGAACATGAGTGGTGCGTTGTGAATGAGGTTTTGAAAGTAATCGTGTGTATGCGGGAGAAATTCCCCGTTACGTTAGGTACTGGAAGATCAGATATCCCTCTAACATTTAGAAACCAAGCGCCAATAGATGCAGGGCCGTTACATTACACAAAACTAACATAAGGTCATTCGGTGCTGTGGTTCTGGACGGGACAGCGTCTGTCCTGATTTGGAGTATTTAAGGAACTGTCGCCAGCTTCAGCTTTTGCCGTCTTCTTTGTCACTTCCTGAAAAAAGGGAACTAGAACAACTGTTGAGAAGAGACAGGCTGAGACCCAACTACTTCTGTGCCAGTCAAAAAAAAAAAAAACTAGGTTCTGGCCATCCAAAATTTGTATATTCGGGGAAAAAAAAACTCATATACGTTTTTTCTTGAAGAAAGAAACCAGAAAAAGCTGACGATACTAGAAAAAAAAGGAAAATGAGGCCTCGCATTAAAAAAAAAAAAAAGAAAAAAAAAAGAAATCGAGAGACTAGTTTTCTGTGAACGGTAATGAAATTTCAGACTGTGAACCATTGTGAAGTAAAAAAAAGACCAAAGGAAAAAACTCTCGCAAAAAAAAGCCCTTCAAAAAAACCATGACAAGGCAGATATTGTGGAACAACAGCAAAAAAAACAAAAAAAAAAAAAAAAAAAAAAAGAGAAGAAAAAAAAAACAAAAGAGCCTGAATGTGTACACCACATGAAAAAAAAAAAGTTTGAAAGTCCTTTGTATCGGGGAAAAAGAAAACCTTCCCGTTACGTAGGTACTGGAAAAAAGATCAGAAGCCCTCTAACCATTTGGAAACAAGAAAGCTTCAAGAAGGTCCCTAAAGAAGAAAGAAGAAAAGCACTTCAAGAAATTGTCCTCACTGAAGACTTTTAACAAATCAATGTTGAATGCAATGAATCAGCTGAATGATAATAATTTAAACACCAATACTGAATCAGCCTCTGCTAAAAAAAAAAAAAAAAAAAAATTACCGATAGAAAATTGAACGTTCATTTTTTAATGCTTCCAGGACAACAAACAGCAAAATCTGTCAGTTCTTTTCATATTAACCTAAACTGAATAGTGACAAGATTTCTGTGATTAAAAGCAATATTTCTGACTCGGTTATCTGCTAAATATCTCCTTATTACACACACAGTGCTGCTGTACTGTCAAGAGAAACATGTTTTGTTGTACTGCTGGTAACAGTCTGAACCTTGCAGCTCCTGTTATGTTTGAACTACCTCTGAGATTCTACCTTGCAGCTCCTGTTATGTCTGAACTACCTCTGAGATTCTCAGCTTGTAGATATCTCCACGCCAGTTTCCAAACCCTTTCAACATCGCAAAAATCAACCCATGTCGTAGATTGGGCGACATCGCTGTGATTGTCATAATTTCAGGATTTCTGTGTTGTCTGTTCCATCAAAACTTACAGAGGATCGCGAAAAGAGTACACTCACAATCTGTTTGTCAATTTGACTTGTTTCATCCAAATTATTATGGGTCCAGGAACTATTTTTCGAAAATGTTTCCAGTTTTCATATGTCTCTCAAGAGTAGACTTTCTCCTGTTCTTTATACCCATCGGTTTGTTTGTCAACCCCCCCCCCCCCCCCCCCCCCCCCCCCTTCATTCTTGCCAGCTGGCAGTATAGAAAGTGATTAGTTCGTCAAGTTCTTAGTGGTTTTTTTTTTTGTGTCAAATTTTGATGTTAGTCATCACCTTCACACCTTAATCCATTTCATTATTTCTTTCAGATTACTCCGGGCCTAAACTCGATTGGAACAAGACAATATGCAAAAAAAAACCTCACTGACGGTAAGTTGCAACCGTTTTCTTTACCCCCATTCACTTGCAAGATGAAGGTCAGTGCACTCCAAAGAGAGGGGGACTAGCAGCACGCCTTTGGTGCTGGGCCCTCAACGAAAACGATAGGTCTCTGACCCGAGGAATACCTGTATTACATCGGGTAGTACGACAAAGGTAGATCTGGGCCTGACAGGATACCTGCGACACACTGTCTTAGGTAAGATGACAAAGGAATATCTGTGAAACTTGTTCAACAAAGTTCATGCTGTTTACACTTTGTTGCCCTGTACGATATGACAAACGGAGGCCTTGAACAGGGAGAATGTCCACAGCATACTTGGTAGAAGTTGAGAAAGCTGGGTCCTCAATCAGAGGACTACCTGTAACACGATGTGTAATATTAGAGGGTCCTGGATAGGAAGATTGCACGAGACACGTTGTGCAGTATACGATCTGTCCTGCATTGGGAGAATAACTGTATCATCATGCATAATAATGAGATGCAATAGGCAAGTCCTGAATTAACAGAAGAATACTTGTATCACCTGCGTAAAATAACATGGAAAAGGCAAGTCCCAAATGAACAAAATACCTGTATACCTGCAAGTCCCAAATGAACAAAACACCTGTATCACCCTGCGTCATTTAAGATGCAAAAGGCAAGTCCTGAATCAGCAAAGTACCATCATCATCACCCTGCATAACATAAGACGCAACAGGTAAGTCCCGAATCAACACAACACCTACATCACACTGTGTAATACAAACGGGTCCTGTAGTAAAACAATACCAAAGCACTTCTGGCAGTGTTTGTAGTGTACCCTGATACAGCCTTATGAAAAGATGTGAAGAAATGTAACACGGAGTTCATGGATGGATGAAGGAGACCCCCCCTGACCATCCAGAACTCCATGCAGTTCTTTCAAACCCACGCCATGAGAACAGCAGGTATGCTTCTGTCCTTCCAAGGCCGTGCAGCAGCCCCTTGTCATCATCTACACAGCTGATGGTCAGTTTTCCGTTCAGAACTGTTCCCATTTGACCAAACTGTTGAACGGGTTCAAGTTTAGAATAAGGCTCTGGGATGTCTCAGGTTTTTTTTTATCAACCAGGAGGACGGGTGACGATCTCCTCACCTGCTTCACGTTCACTAATCCTGATAATACTGCTTCCGGTATTTTCTTCTTTTATTCCTCAGCTAGATTTTCGAGGGTTCACCATTAGTGAACTTTTTTTTTTTGGCGTATGCGACCGTGTTTCATGGCATCGTGTGGGTAGCCGCATTTCGCCTTCTAAGACAGATGTCTAAAGACGACCCTAGCGTGAGTGCGATCGATGTTGGCCTCATCCATGCCTCTGACACACGGTGACTATACGTCCCCGAGAGGAGGCATGAGATCTAACACGCCCGCATGATTTTTTTTGAAGGATGCGTTCACGAACAGGACCTTCGTCTACAGTGTCATGTCTAGGAGCAGATGGGACTGGAGTCTACACAGGAGTTAACTCTAAAAAGAACACCTCTGCGTACCTGGCTGGCTCGGGCTGGGAATCGAATCTTAAACCATGGAAAGAGAATGTAAGGTCATGCCTGCTGGGCCCAGTGTACCCTATTATTTGTCACCGTGATATTCCGGTTTGAAATGATTCCAGTACTAAATTTTCCTAAGCATTCTCTGCCTAGCACAATACCAAATTTTCCTAGGCTTTGTCTGCCTAGCACAATAACAAAATTTCAAAGGCTTCCTGTGCCTAGCGCAATACCAAAATTTCCTAGGCTTTCTCTGCCAAGCACAGTGTCAAGACTTCGGAGGCTTTCTATGCCTAGCACAATGCCAAATTTTCCAACGCTTTCTCTACCTTGTCCAACATGAAACTTTCCAACGCTTTCTCTACCTGGTCCAACACCAAACTTTCCAACGCTTTCTCTGCCTGGTCCAACACCAAACTTTCTAACGCTTTCTCTACCTGGTTCAACATCAAACTTTCCAACGCTTTTCTTTACATGGTCCAACACCAAACTTTCCAACGCTTTCTCTACCTTGTCCAACACCAAACTTTCCAACGCTGCTTCTACCTGGTCCAAACATCAAGCTTTCCGACGCTTTCTCTACCTTGTCCAACACCAAAACTTTCCAACGCTTTCTCTACCTGCCCCATTCCAAACTTTCCAACGCTTTTTCTACCCAGACCAACATCAAACTTTCCAACGTTTTTTCTACCTGGTCCAAACATCAAATTTCCCAGTGCTTTCTCTACCTGGTCCAACATCGCTTTCCCTAGCTAGACCAATACCAAATGTTCCGATGCTTTCTCTGCTTGGTCCAACATCAAACTTTTCAATGCTTTCTCTGCCTGGACCACTATCAAATTTTCCAGCGCTTCCTCTGCCGAGCATAATACCGAACTTTCCAATGCTTTCTCTACCAAACCTCCTTTGCCCATGTCACTGTATGTAAGTGTGAAGCGGCTGCGATTTTATTTATGCGGAATCAAATCTCATTCTGTTATCCTTCCAAGGATACTGTGCTGGTTTATGTTCTGTCCAATCGGCAACCTGCCTGTAATCGAGCAATCAAAAAAAATCGAATCTAACTTCACCATTGTCCTCTCTCTCTCTCTCTCTCTCTCTCTCTCTCTCTCTCTCTCTCTCTCTCTCTCTCTCTCTCTTCTTCTTCTCTTCTTCTTCTTCTTCTTCCTTTGTTAATTGGGCTTCCATCTTTGCATTGCTCACTTTTCTCTCCTATTGAGTGATACCATTCATTTTTGCGTTAAAAATATCACACACACACACACACACACACACACACACACACACACACACACACACACACACACACACACACACAGCATTATGTTCTGATCCTTGCACCGTAGAAAAATACTGTCCTCTAACTGCAAAGACATCCTTTTCTTTGTTAGCGCGTATGCATTAAGTTTTGATGTTGACTGCTGTTAATGTAACAGCGTGCTATATGTCAGTTGAGGTCATTAATTCTTAAACGATTAGCATAATCAGTGTGATGTGTGTGTGTGTGTGTGTGTGTGTGTGTGTGTGTGTGTGTGTGTGTGTGTGTGTGTGTTAATCTATCCGTCTGTCCATCTGTCCATCTATATATCTATCTATCTATCTATCTATCTATCAGTCTGTCTGTCTGTCTGTCCATATATTTATCTATCTGTGTGTGTGTGTGTGTGTGTGTGTGTGTGTGTGTGTGTGTGTGTACGCGCACGTGCATGTGTGATATGACAAGTATTTTCATCTATTCATTATCATAAAGTGGGTGATCAGGCGCCAGCGCTGTTCACAACCCTAGGAGAAGCCTCACTTGGCGCATCAAGCATTGTCCTCCAGGATTGCATTGCCACACACACACACACACACACACACACACACACACACACACACACACACACACACACACACACACACGCGCGCACGCGCGCGCGCGCACAGAGACGCACGCACGCGCACGGACGCACGCTCGCACGCACACGCACACACACACACACACACACACACACACACACACACACACACACACACAAAGTGGGAGACCAGGTCCATAGGCTTTGAGCTCTTCCACCATGACAACGAAGGTCGTGTTTCAGCGAGCACCTGTTACGACGCCGACTGTCCCGGCCACTTCTCCTCCTCCCTCAAGGAAAGACTGCAGCAGGTGCTTTCCACGCGTGCCACCATTCCTGCACAGTACCTCCAAGCTCTGGCGTCAGCAGCTCGGCGCGTGACGTCACACAAGTACATCTTCGTCACAGGCGCGTCAGCCGATCACTACAATGAAATGCAGGCCTTCTAGACAACGTGTTCCACACCTTGTTTCCTCTCATGAAGGGGAAGGATTACACTTTCGTGTTCTACTACGATCTGGGTCTCACGCCAAACCAAAGGAAGCTGGTGAGATGATTTTTTTTGGTCCAATTCAGATGCTTGTTTCAAAGATCAGAGCATACCTTCAGATTCTATAATCGAAGAAAGTTCCAATAACAACAATCAAAGACAGCAGGAGCAGCACTTGACTCCGTCTAAGCCTAAATATCCCAATCCGAAGAAAGTCAGCAGACGAATCAGGTAACCCGTGATGTACGAACGTATTGATAGACAAATAGGACAGACGGGGGGGGGGGGGGGGGGGGGGGGGGGGGGGGGGGGGGGGGAAGACAGGGCCAGAAGAACATCGATTCGGTTCCTTTCTGTGTGTGAAATCCTCTTCATATTCCAAATGAACAGGATGAATAGAGTCTTAAAAGGCCACCGGTCACACTGCAAGTCTTTCCAAATTAAAGTTCAGTCATCATATTGTTTTTCTTGGTTGTCTAAGCTCCAAAAATGGTAAAGCTCTATGATCGGTCTGTGGAAACCTCGGCATTACCGCAAACGAAACAGTTGCGAATATTCTTACCAGAAATTTGCCAGTTCTGTAACATTATTACTACGCCACACGTTTCAGCGCCCATCTTGCGCTGAAGTGAATGAAGATAAGTGACTGCTCGTTCATTTTCGTTGTCCTGAGTGTTTTAGCATCTTGCCTGACGAAGACTTAAGAGGTCAAAACGCGTCGTGTTTTGTCTTGTGATTCGTTTGTCGGTGCGCTAACATTAATATTGAAAATTTGTTTCATAAAACTTTGGCTTTTGTTTCATTCTTTGTTTGTTTTTTTTTTTTTTAAGGACATGTCTTGTGTCATACATATGACATGTGACACGTAGTGACCTGTACAGGAAAATAAAGTGTTCACAACCATTCTTTTTTTTTTTTTAGCCCAAACTTCAACTGTACATATGAAAAAAAAAAAAAAAAAAATGCTTTATGATGAAAATTAAAAGAGCAACACTCGCTTCACTATGACAAGAATTGTTGCATCAACGTGTAAGAACTTGTTTTAGACTTCAAATAAACTACAGGTGACATCGTCTGAACCCTACAGGTGTGGTTCCCTGGAGTAGTACAATGATAAGAAGAAAGTATGCAAGAGAGGTGTTCGTTGGTCCTTTTTCCCCCCATAAGCTTATCTGTTACAGTTATAAGGATTCATTTGTTACTTATGTGGTGGGTAGTTACATACGTGGATATTAGTGTTGATTGTTTCGATTGTAAAGCTCCGAATTTGCGTGTGTTCCAAGTTCAGTGCATTGAGTTAGCCTTATTGAGCTTTGTTAGTATCCTAAATCAGAGAGAAACAGAACTACTGGTCACACACGCACGCACGAACGCATGCACGCACGCACGCACGCACGCGCACTCACACACACACACACACACACACACACACACACACACACACACACACACACACACACACACACCGCGCGCGCGCGCGCGCACACACACACACACACACAACTGAACCAACATGTTTTTTGACGCCACAATCTTTGACAAATGCGAAGCCAGTTTGTTCAAAAGCATATACAGAGAGACAAGCGAGCAGGCCATTCATTATTATTCTTCCTAAGTGTGCCGTTGGAAAGCTTATCTCCCAGCTCTCAGGCACAGCAAGCTCCATTTGTTGTCAAGAAAGCGGAAACCACATTGAGCTCTGTCGGAACACGAGAACTGAAAGTACGAAAAAGCTGACGGCTTGATGTTGTTCCTGGCAGCTTTCATGAACGTGCTGATAACACGCTGATGATTTGACATGTTAAGATGAAGCCGTTCTTTTCCGCTCGCCAAGTTTCAGTTTCAGTTTCGGTATCATCAAGGAAGCGTGTGTGTGTGTGTGTGTGTGTGTGTGTGTGTGTGTGTGTGTGTGTGTGTGTATGTGATTTGTAGGTTTGTGTGAGCACACATATCTCTAAATAGGCTATATGTGTACATTTCTGTGTGTATGTGTGTGTGTGTGTGTCTTTGTATGGGCTTGTGCGCCTGTGCTTGTGTGTGTTCATTTGTGCGCTTATGTGTATGCGTGTATGTGCGCGCGTGTGTGTCGGGTGCGGTGAGCCAAGCTTTTTCTTTCTGATAGGAAGCTTAGGTCCCAGTCTTGCTTCTTCTCTTCCCTCTCTCTCTCTCTCTCTTTTTTTTTTTTTTTCGCTTTATAATTTTTTAGTCTCACAGTCAACTACAACGACAGTAAAAAACCGTGATGTCCCAGTGTGCGAGAACAACTCGGCGGTAAAATAGACCAGGGGAAACAACTCTGCAGAGTAATCTTAAAAATATAAAAAAAAATGAGGCAACACGCATGGACCACAGTTATCGCCCTTTCATACTTATGTTTTTTTTTATCTGCTTACGCAGCGAGTGACTTAGAGGAACACTCGTCATACACATGTATGTTGTGACTGTACTTTAGGTCAGTGTGTTCAGGTCACATGATGGAATCTGTCCACTCCCTGGGTTGCAGACAGAGAAGCACTGTCGCTGCACTGTGATCGACTTCCCCTTTGACGGATTGCCTCCCTTTGTCCCGTGAGCTCAAATGTTACTCCTGGAAACCCTCATTGTGGCTGTAAGTACCTGGAGCTAGGTTTGTGTCACGTGATTAGCACTGCTTGAGATTAATGCCTTTGTTGAGAACATATACCCACGTTTTAAAGTCATCACCAAAGCCCAAAACATCCAAAGCATGTAACGAAAATCTTCTCGATATTGAATCGAAGGCTTTAGGGTAGTTGACTGCTAGTCGATATCCAGCTTCGTTACGTGTGTTTAAGTTGTTTTATCATGGGGGGGCCGGAATAGCTCAGTGGTAGAGCCCCGGTCCTCGTAATCTCAGTGATCCTGGGGTTGCGAGTTCGATGCTCCGCTGGGCCGTTTCGGTACAAGGGTGTAACATTGGCTCTGACTCCACTGCTATACAGTCGTTCGAGTGAGACTATAAACTGAGATTCTGTGTGTGAACGCACGCACAACATCTTGCACACACGTCAGATCCAATCACCAACTTTCGGAAGAGAAGGCCTGTTTGGCCGTTGGTATGGATGACACGTTACACATAGCATGCACCGTGCGTGAGAAATGGAAAGAATGAAGGAAGTAAGGAAATTCGGTGAACAGTATCGACTGGATGACACGGGAAACGACTGAATGAGCGCCAGCTGGCATCTCTTCAGTCGGCACTACCCAAGATGGGCAGCCCGTTGGTAAAAACGAGTGTGTTGTAAAGCGCTTAGAGCTTGTTCTCTAGCCGAGGATAGGCATTATACAAGTATTCATAATAATAGTAATAATAATTCATCGTCTATGGACCTTATGATTGTTGCAATATTTCATATAGCCACCTTGATCGTTGTTAATTAATTTATGCATAACTTTGCTAAGTATTACCACTAGAACTTTTGCTAGGATTTTATGATCTGTTTTAAGTCAGGTTTTCGGTCTCCAGTTAGTTAACAGATCTCTTTCTAAGTCTTCTCCTTTGTGTAATAAAGTAATGATTGCTTGTCTTTCGATGTGCGATAATTCGCCTTTATGAAAGGATACCATAAAGGAACTTGCGACTAATCTGCCTAGTTTACCACGGAAGAATTTGAAGCATTTTTCTCTGATTCCGTCGCAACCTGGTGCCGAACTGTTATCTAGTTTACTAAGCGCATTTGATGTTTTCTCTGAGGTAACCAGTCTTTCACACAGAGCACTATCGTTATCTTCACAAGATGGAAAAAACTTGTGACTCTGTGTATTTGTTAGTCTCTTCTATAATATTTTCTGCGGATGTTGTTTGGCTGTACAGATTTGTATTAAAAAAAGAAAAAACGAGACGTCACTGACCGACCACGTTACTCACAAACTCGCTAACCCGTCACCTTATCATACACTCACTCTCTTACTCGCTTCATCAGTCAAACAGCTTACTAGTTCTAGTGCCAGTCCGAGCACAACATGTCCACTGGAAAGGTTTCGTAACCCCCTCACCCCCCCCCCCACCAACCCCCCCACCCCCTCTACTTGTACTAGACACAATTGAGATTCATTCTTCGTAATCGTTTTCGTGCGAGACGTCGCGACAGTAATATCATGCCTATTCTAAAGAATATCTAGAACATTTCACGACCGACGCAGTTTTATGGTAGATCTTTCCTTTGACTTGTGTCACAAGGTTTGTCATATATTTATTTGTTTGTTGGATTGATTGTTTCTGTTTTTTGTTTTTCTGTCAGTAAATGCACAATACAGTTGCTCTTTTTTTTCCCTGTGTAAATGTAAAAAAAAAACCCAAAAAAGCAAAAAAGCAAGGGAAACAAATGATTGAGTGATGAGCGAGCAAAGAATGTAACATCTAACAGTAGTTACAACAGCTCAGAAAACAGCAGCGGCAGCGCCAACCGTCATTGTAGTAGTAGTAGTAGTAGTAGTGGTAGTAGTAGTAGTGATGGTAGTGGTAGTAGTAGTAGTAGTAGTAGTAGTAGTAGTAGTAGTAGTAGTAGTAGTGGTGGTGGTGGTGGTAGCCGAAGTTGTAGCAGCAGTAGTAGTTGTACTGACAGCAGTAACAGCTGCTGCTGCAACAACAGCAGGAGGAGGAGGAGGAGTTGTAGTAGTAAAAATCGAAGTAGCAGCAGTGGCAGCAGAAGCCTCATCAGCCTCATCAGCATGGCAGTGCTCTGGTTGAAAACAACAGAACAGGAAGGGGCTACAGTGAGCCTGGTCTGGTGGCCTGTTAGGAATAACAGTCCACACAACTGCGCTAGTGTTAATCTCTTTTTTTTTTCTCTCATCAGAATCATTATCATCATCATCATCATCATCATCATCATCATCATAGTGACAGCAGGTCTTCATATTGTAATTGAATTTAGTCGTTGTGTTGTACTTGCAGCATCAGCAGTAATAGCAGCATCAGCATCAGCGGCAAAAGCAGCAGCAGCAGCAGCAGCAGCAGCAGCAGCAGCAGCAGTAGTAGTAGTAGTAGTAGTAGTAGTAGTAGTAGTAGTAGTAGTAGTAGTAGTAGTGGTGGTGGTGGTGGTGGTGGTGGTGGTGGTGGTGGTGGTTATGGTGGTGGTAGTGGCAGCAGTAGTAATGGTAAAAATTAAGCTGTAATAGTAGAAGAAGAAGCTGTAGTAGTACTAGATTTAGAGCTACTAGTAGTATTAGTAGTAGTAGCAGCAGCAGCAGGAGCAGTAGTAGTAGGAATGATGGTGGTAGTAGTAGCAGAAGTAGTGGTAGCAGTAGCAGCAGCAGCAGCAGCAGTAGTAGTAGTACTAGTAGTAGTAGCAGCAGTAGTAGTAGTAGTAGCAGCAGCAGCAGCAGCAGTAGTAGTAGTAGTAGCAACAGCAGTAGTAGCAGCAGCAGTAGCAGTAGTAGTAGTAGTAGCAGTAGAAGCAGCAGCAGCAGTAGTAATAGTAGTAAAAGTAGCAGCAGCAGTAGTAGTACCACCCCCATCACCACCACCACCACACCAGTAGCAGGGTATCAGTAGAACCCTACACCTGACGCTTCTTTGTGTCCTCCGAGGCAGTCTTTGCTGGAGAAGGCGGAGCACCTGGTATGGATGGACGCCTCCATTCGATGGATGAAGAGAAACTCCACCCCTATAGCCGACCTCTTCAGCCGAGCCAAAGCCAGCGGCTACCTGACCATCCACAACGAGGGAGCCATAGCGGTCCGTAGCCAGGCGTCCATGGCTCAATCTTCGGTGACTATCTCTGCCAGTACACGCCTTTCGGTGAAAATGGCAACGGGACTGGGATTCTATTACAACGACAGGTAATGTTAGCGATGGAAGGGCGCCCGCGCGCGCACGTGTGTGTGTGTGTGTGTGTGTGGACAGATCATCATCAAAATCACTTATCAAAGTCACAGTACAGTGCACGAGTCAAGGCAGTGAGGTTGATCTTTGCATCCAGTGCATCACAGATCGCTTCGCAAGGGCATGTCAACGCTCTGGACTTGCAGTGTCTTGGTCAGACCGAGGCCCACGTTCCACCCTTCACCGTCCGCTGCTGGCGGTGCTTCACCATCACCTGTCGTCATGAACAACCCAGAGATCAACACTGTGGACAGGTTCTGCTGTTTTGGGCAGCACTGTCAGCAGCAATGGATCTCTGGATGCAGAAGTGATGTTGCGCATCTCAAAGGCAGCTCTGCCTTTGGCAGACTCTCAAAGAGTCTGTGGCAAGACCATGGCATCAGATTGCGCACAAAGGTTGCCGTGTACAGAGCTGTGGTTCTGAGTGTTCATTTCTACTGTTGTGAGACGTGGACCACGTACCGCCGACA
>JADBJO010012960.1:20000-32500 GCA_016801955.1 Conus betulinus | reverse complement strand
TGTCTCTGTCTCTCTCTGTCTCTGTCTCTCTCTCTCTCTCTCTCACTCTCTCTCTCTCTCTCGCTCTCTCAATAATTCAAATGTCACTGGTGTAAAAACATGTTCATCGACATGTTAACAGTTAAGGATTTTCATGTATGTTATGAGAGAGAGAGAGAGAGAGAGAGAGAGAGAGAGAGAGAGAGAGAGAGAGAGAGAGAGAGAGAGAGGGTATGTGAGTGCGTATGTGTATGCGCGTTTGTGCACGTAAGTGTTAGCGCTCGCAGTGACGCGCGCAACCACGTGCGCGAGGATGTATGTTGTTGATACCGGACCCTGGTAATCGGAATGGTCTAGTGAACTCTATTCTGTTTTTGATTCACGGCGTTTGTGTTTCGTCCCCGGATTGCTGATATTGCTATTTCTTGCTGAGTTTTGCCGCATATTGTTGTAGCTATAAAATAATTCTCCTTGTTTAAGGCAGCTGTTTTTTTCTGCCTTTTTTGTTCTTTTTTCTTCTTGTTGTTGTTGTCGTTGTTGTTGTTGTTGTCGTTGCTAAAACGTCTACAAAGAGGTGTTCCAGCTGTTTGACTATTATTCTACTCGTTTATCTGTAGTGTTGTGTAATCCGTAGAGTTTATTTGTAAATCAGTTTCATTTATAATGAATGAATGGTTGTGTAAATTCGGCTTGAAAATAGGCAATTTAAATGTGTGTCATCTTGTAAACAAAATTTTCTGATGTTCCCAACATTTTATCCAATTCCAATATCTGTTTCCATTGTTTTTGTTTTTCAGAATCTCGACTTTCCAATATAGTACCTGATAATTTAGTTTCAATCTAAGGTTATATTACTATAAGAAGAGATCTAAAGACAAAGCTTGAAACAGTTTTAGTGGCCTATATTCACAACTCGATTAATTATAAACAGATCAACAGTTTGGATGAATATAACATAGAATGTATATGGATAGAAATCTATGTGAAGGGTAACAGTTTGGATAAATATAACATAGAATGCATATGGATAGAAATCTCTGTGAAGGGTACTAAACCGATTTTGTTAGGCTGCTTACATAGAAATCCTAACGAACGTATTGAATGGTTCGATCGTTTCGAACATACGATGGAGGATGTCTCAATGCGTTCGTCTGAGATGATAATTTTAGGAGATTTTTAACATTGATCTACTTAAACATATGATAATTGGAAACGGGTTTATGAATTACAGAATTTGACACAGCTAATTAACACACCGACTAGGAAAAATCTATCCTCCGAAACACTAATTGACCACATATACGCAACAAACCCATTTAATATCATAGAAATAGCTGTGCCTGTATACGGTCTCAGTGATCACTTTCCAATTTGTCTAACATGGTCCAAAAAGGGGATTAAAATTCCAAGAAATGTTCACAAATGTATATCTTTTCGAAGCTGTAGGAAATTCGATACTAACAATTTCTTGTCCGATTTGTGTAACGCAAATTTTTCTGAGGTGTATCAGCACAACGACCCTGATGGAGTACTGGCTGCTTGGTATGACATATTTATCTCTGTCTTTAACAAACACGTGCCATCGGTAACTAAACGTGTCAAAGCAAGGGGTAAGTCACCGTGGTATAATGAAAAAATCGATAAGGCCATTAATTTATAGATATTCTATTGCAAACAAATGGTAAAGATGATAATTTAAAAAAAGCAAAGAAATAAGGCAACCGATATGAAAAGAGCCGCCAAAAAAAGAAATATTTCAGTGACCTTATTTCCCGTAAAGAAGATTCAAAATCGATCTGGAAAGCTATCAGTGAGCTCTCTGGTAAAACCTTGTCATCTAGTGCTCCTTCTGAGAGGACATTGTCTGCTGAACTCTTAAATGATCACTTCACGACTGTCGCAGAAAAGACGATCAAATGGAATTTTCATTACGAATAACTGCGAAAGATTTATCTTTTACGAGTCTTTTCGTGCTGTTCCTGACGTTAAAACCTATCAACTGTTAATTTTGGATAGACACTTAAAGTATATAGCGACTAGATTGAGGCTTGGTATTTCTGAAATTACCGAGCATCATTGCCGTCACCGATCTCATAAGTGATGCCGATCTGATAGGCCCACGTTGCAGAAAGGAGACGGAAAATGGAGTGCATTTGGTGTTGTCTTGCTGTGTCTGGCACAAGTTGAGAACTCAGTATATAACATTCAAATTTTATAAACTCCCAAGTCAGTTTAGATTAGCACTTCTTTTGACATATTTAACACCTACGTGTTTGTTTAGATACAGCATTTAAGTTGGGATCATTTCTGCTGTCATGAAATACTTTTCGAATGAATGTCGTTTATGTTTGCGAGCAGTTGCATAGGTGCCAAGACGATTGTAATTAACTTGCAACCCCCTCCATGAGGGGCAATGGCCTAAATATCAATAAATCATCTTGAGTCTTCTCACTGTTTCTCTCTCTGTCTCTCTCTATGTCTCTCTGGCCCTCAATGCATGTAGTGTTCCTTGCATACGTGTGCAACAATTTTCACCACGTATTAACCGAGTTTTTAAATTTTATTTTTAACCACGTGCATGTCACTTTTTTTTTCTTAACTCCTTTATAATTTCCCTGACTGAGAGCCGAATGAAAAAAAAAAAAAGCAGGTGATAATTCTGTGTCCCCGCCTTGTTTAAAAGAAAACGTCCATTCGTTCGCTGTCTCTCCCCTCTGCATTCTGTTCCCTTCCCCACCCCTGTTTCCTCCAGTGTCGTTCTCTAGCTGGGGGCCATCAGGGGACCATTGGCTGGTGAATCTGGTGCAGGAGCTCGTCACGTCGAAAGAAGACATTTTATTGACAATTCCACTGTCTTTCGTATCATATATTACATTAGCGTCTTTTTACACCTTGTCTTGTGCTTCCATTCGTCTTTTGCCTTGTTTGCTGTTGCAGTCTGCTATTCCATTGGCCTGTCATAGATTCTCGACCTATTAGCGTTGTTTGCTGTTGCAGTCTGCTATTTGGCCTGTCATAGATCTCAACCAATCAGCGGCCTGTTGCAGTCTGCTATAGATTCATAGATTCTCAACCAATCAGCGTTGTTTGCTGTTGCAGTCTGCTATTCCATTGGCCTGTCCTAGATTCTCAAACCAATCAGCGTTGTTTGCTGTTGCAGTCTGCTATTCCATTGGCCTGTCCTAGATTCTCAACCAATCAGCGTTGTTTGCTG
Organism: Conus betulinus; assembly: GCA_016801955.1. NCBI lineage: Eukaryota > Metazoa > Mollusca > Gastropoda > Neogastropoda > Conidae > Conus > Conus betulinus. The sequence continues at coordinate 29,307 of JADBJO010012960.1, read as the reverse complement.
TTGCAGTCTGCTATTCCATTGGCCTGTCCTAGATTCTCAACCAATCAGCGTTGTTTGCTGTTGCAGTCTGCTATTCCATTGGCCTGTCCTAGATTCTCAACCAATCAGCGTTGTTTGCTGTTGCAGTCTGCTATTCCATTGGCCTGTCCTAGATTCTCAACCAATCAGCGTTGTTTGCTGTTGCAGTCTGCTATTCCATTGGCCTGTCATAGATTCTCAACAATCAGCGTTGTTTGCTGTTGCAGTCTGCTATTCCATTGGCCTGTCATAGATTCTCAACCAATCAGCGTTGTTTGCTGTTGCAGTCTGTTCCATTCGCCTGTCACACAGCGTGCCTGTTTCCCAAAGCGATTAGAGACAAAAGGGTTGGTTGCATTTACCTCAAACTAAGCAAAACTGTCTGCTGAGCATTACATTCAAAAACCTTTTTTTTTTCTGACAGCATGCGTTATTCATACGAACATTTTCCGGGATGTCTTTTTATCTGTATAGGCAACATTTCGATGTGAGAACTTATGAACCAGTGAGGTTCTTTACACTCTAAGGGGGAGGGGGGGGGGGGGGGGGGCATCTAGGTCATGACTCCCAGATGTCCTTTTACAGCCAACTTTTTCTTCTTGTCTTGGCGCTGTCTGGATTTGAACCGGCAACTTTTGGATGGGTGGGCGTCTCAAGGCGTGCCTTTTTAGACGGAGGTCTTACCCCAGTGCTAACGGGACACCTGTTGTAAGTTGGAAAAATTAAGTTTTATAGAGTTCACGTTTGTTCCTTCTCGACCAGTTCCAGCTGTGCTTCCATGCTCTTCATACCACAGCTGTTTCAGATCATGATTTGTGGCCTCATGCCATTTACAATTTTGTTGCTGGAGCGTCTGGTGGCATAGATCTTCCTCCGGCAGTACTAACCGCATGTGCGATCCCCTTGAGCGCTTGGTTGTGTCTCCATGTGTTCCTTCCCTGGGTTAGTGCTGCTTTGCATGAATTCAGGACATGTTCCACTGTTTGTTTTGCTGGGACAGAGTGGACACACAGGGTATCTGATTTCCCCCATTTCATCAGGTTGGAATCAGAGGGCGGAAGGTCATAAACAGATCTGAGGATGAAGCTGACAGTAAGAGATGCCATGTGCCATATGTCATTCCCAGTGAGACTTCTTTGCAGTGCGTTTTCCCACGTAGTCCACTGTCCTTGTTCGCCTGACTGGGCTGCCTTCTGGATTCTCTTGGCGTCCTATTCTTTCTCGGATTTCTGGTTTATTTGACAGAACCAGTGATTGAGATGTTCCGTTCACATATACAAGAGATATGAACCCGGAAACACACACACACACACACACACACACACACACACACACACACACACACACACACACACACACATTTTACATTGCTCTTCATGGCATTGGAAGGAAAGAGAGACACGTTTAACAGACATCACTTTTGTGGTGATATAGGGAAAAGATACACAAATTTACAGACAATGTTCTCTATGGCACTGTTTGGACAAAAAAAAGCATTTTAGTTCATTCCAATCCTGTCACAATTATATCTTAACACTTTAAGTGGCATTAAGGTTGACACAAAAGACGTTTTTCAAGTCCACTAGAATCGAACATACAACAATCGGAAAGAAACAACATGACGTACTTCTTGCGAGTCGTATGCTCTTTCGGATAGTTGAGAGCGTGTGGTCTGAAGCTCCAGCATACAATTGTCGACTTTGGATGTTTTCATTTGAAACATAGATTTAAAAAAACAAAAAGAAAGAAAGGATAGTGCGTATGTTTGCTAACATTGCATCGACGATCGTTGCAGCTCCTTGACCTGTATTCACTGTGTGTGTGTGTGTGTGTGTGTGTGTGTGTGTGTGTGTGTGTGTGTGTGTGTTTATGAGTGTGTATGTGCATGTATGTATATGTGTGTGTGTGTGCGTGCGTGCGCGCGCGCGCGCGCGTGTGTGTGTCTAGGCGTGTGCGTGTTCATGTGCGCGTTTGCGTGGGCGTGCGTGCGGTCGCGCACGCCTGAGTATGTGTGTGTACGTGTGTGTGTGTGTGCGCGCGCGCGTGCATGTGTGTGTGTGTGTGTGTGTGTGTGTGTGTGTGTGTGTGTGTGTGTGTGTGTTTGCAGGTTCATATCTCTTTTATTTGTGAACGGAACATCTCAATCACTGGTTCTGTCAAATAAACCAGAAATCCGAGAAGAAGTGGACACCAAGAGAATCCAGAAGGCAGCCTAGTTAGGCCAACATGGACAGTGGACTACGTGGGAAAATGCACTGTAAAGAAGTCTCACTGGGAATGACATATGGCACATGGCATCTCTTGCTGTCAGCGTCATCGTCAGATCTGTTTATGACCTCCTGCCAGTTGCTAGGATTATTCATATCGCCCTTGTTGAATAAAGGAAGCACTATAGAGTCAGTCCGGTTATAGAAAAAATACCCTTGTCAAACAATGCATTAAAAAAAAAACTTTTACCAAAAAGTCAACACAGCTCAAGATCCAGCCTATTTAAGCATTTCCCCAACATTTCCATCTGAACCTGCTCTTTAACGTTCTCATTGCAACAGTATCTATTTTCTTAATATAGAGCCATTCATAGCCATCATTTTAACTCCATCTTCTTCAGAATAGTCTTGATCATTATCCCTAAACACTGCACTTCGTGTTTCCTTTAGTTCTAGTAGACCCTTGGAATGCTTAAACAAACCTTCAGCTGTTAAATAATTATGAACATACTTACGTTTAGATGATTCCTAAAGTTGAGAGAACAGATTTTTCGCTTTTACGTTGCTCACAATTTGCATTCCTCCTCATCATACCAGTCACTTCTGTCACGCCTTGTCCAGTAAATTTCTTTTAAATACGATCAGTTTGTTTTCTATCACATTCATCAAGCATATTCAAGGCATCATTGCAACAACAATCAATTAAATTCATTGCATGATCAAGTAAAGGTGATGTGTCGTTAGACTGAATCGCACTAACATAAACGTTTTAAAAATCACAGTTCCACACAATTTTTTCAATACACTGTTGTTGTTCCTTCGGTGTAGGAATACACATTGTGTTGCTGTCAAAAAAAAATTGAAATGCAAATAGACGGGTAAAAGATCTGACAAGTCTGTCTGATACAAGCAATTAATAGATGGAGTAAAAAGGATGGTAAATAAATCCCTGGAAACTAGGGAAATAATCATTGACACTATTTCCTGTTTATATATATGTTCGTACAATTGCCATCAGTGTCACCATTGTAAATGCCTTCGAGAATACATAAAGCAAGCATCGTACACATATTCAACAAACACTTACCACACTTGTTAAGTATATTACCGGCAGATGTTCTTAAGTACGATTCAAAGCAAGAGGGCGATCACACTGAATCCAGTGTACGCTGCTGTTGATAAATATATCTGGAGGAAAATTGGAAGTTCTGACATCAAAGTCTCCAGATACAATCACATAGGCATCATCAAACAGGCTCACACAATGGAAAAGACTCTCTTCAAGTGCACTTATGCCCTGATCAACATCAACATGAGTACAAAAAAGGTGAAGGGTCCGGTGAAACATAGGTACACACACACACGCGCGCGCGCGTGCGCACACAGACACACACACATGCATGCAGGCACACGCACGCACGCACATGAACGCAGGCATGTACACAAGCATATATGTATATATATGTATGTATGTATATATATATAGAGAGAGAGAGACAGACAGACAGACAAAGAGTGCATCTGTATGTGTGTGTGTGTGTGTGTGTGTGTGTGTGTGTGTGTGTGTGTGTGAGAGAGAGAGAGAGAGAGAGAGAGAGATAATGTGTGTGTGTGTGTGTCCGCAGGCGCGCGCGCGCGTGTGTGTGTGCATGTGTGCGCGCGCATGTGATATCAAGTCCAGTCACGCCAAAAATGAGATGATACCTTGAACAAGAAGAGTCTGTTCCCCCCACCCCACCCCCACCCGCCATCAAACCATCTGCAAAAACAAAACGAAATGAAGAGTATGAAATTGAAAAGTGAATATGAACACGTACGAATAAAGAAAGGAACAATATCTACACTATGGATGATCAAAAATAATCCGTGCGCATCTGCTTTTTTCAGTACAACATGACACTGCCTTGTATACCAACACACATGCAATTATTATCTACATATAAATAAATCTTCAACAGAGCAGCATTCTGCTGAGAACTGAACCAAGCGTACACCGATTTAGGAAGAAACATACTGGGTTGGTACATCCATCTTGATGGGCGCTATAATCATACAATCTGTAAAAGTCGCACAAATAAGGCAGTCACGGTGTCTTTTTACAACAGCAAAACAAATTGCAGCTGTGGCGCTGTTACTCTGATCACAAAGGGCGGACAATTCTATGAATACTATGGTATCACGTGGGAATGTGGAGAAAAATGACACACAGAATCTCGTGTACCCTGTATGTTGAGAATACCCTTCCACATTGCTCGTTCGAATCTCTTTCGGTCTCTCTGATTGCCTCTTCGTCGGGAGTTCACTGAATTTCTCTTAGATGATTTTTAGGTTTGGTTGCTGCGCGCATTGTATTTGTGTTTCCTGGTGGGGATGGATGCGTGCTTACGTTGTGTGCGTGTGTGTGTGTGTGTGTGTGTGTGTGTGTGTGTGTGTGTGTGTGTGTGTGTGTGTGTGTTAGAGAGAGAGAGAGAGAGTGTGTGTCTGTGTGTGTTAGAGAGAGAGAGAGAGAGAGAGTATGTGTGTGTGTATGCGTGTGTTTACTTGGTGTGTGTGTGTGTGTGTGTGTGTGTGTGTGTGTGTGTGTGTGTGTGTGTGTGTTCGTGCGTGCGATCATGCGTGCGTGCATGTGCGAACACGCGTGCGCGTGTGTGTTTGTGTGTGAGCATGTGTACGTGTGCGTGTGTGAGCGCGTGCGCGTCTGTGTGTGTGTGTGTGTGTGTGTGTGTGTGCGCGCGCGCGTCTGTATGTGAGTGTTGGCGCGCGCGTGCGCGTACGTGAGTGCGTTTGTCATTGGCAGGTGCGTTGTTGATGATTCGATTATCGATGGGATGTACATAGTTGAGTGAAAATGTTGATGTACAATGCCCGAAGCTCACAGAAGAACAGGGTGGGGAGAGGGAGATCTACTGACCGACACAGGAGACACAACAGAAGCCACAGAATGTCTGTGACAGGGAGACCGTAAATAGCATTGCAGCCGGCAGGAAAGGTATCACAGCACACGCACACACACACTGACTGACTGAAACCATTTACTGTCAGATTAACATCTGTGACAGGGAGACCGTAAATAGCATTGCAGCCGGCAGGGAAAGGTATCACAGCACACGCACACACACACACACACACACACACACACACACACACACACACACACACACACACACACACACACCAGCTAATTCAAAATAGCACCATGTAAAATATTACAAAACCACGCATGTTACCCCTACCTACATACAGCCCGTATAATGTGCATCACGACAGTCACGTGATGTGATGAACCGCGAGTCGTGACAGTCACGTGATGTGAAACCAACCTGTACAGGGTGGGTCGTCACAGTCACGTGATGTGAGAAACCAACTGTACAGAGTGGGGTCGTGACAGTCACGTGATGCGATAAACCAATCCGTACAGGATGGATTAGGACAAAGTCACGTGATGTGACAAGCCGACCAGTACATGGCGGATTGTGACGGTCACGTGATGTTATAAACCATGCAGTGTACTGAGAGTGGTGACAGTGACGTGTGGCTGTAAGTATACCTTGTGCAGGAAGGGGACGGTTTGTGTGTGTGTATGTGTGTGTGTGTGTGTGTGTGTGTGTGTGTGTGTGTGTGTGGTGGGGAGAGAGGGGAGGTGGGGAGAACGGTCTTCAACTTGAGGCTGAAGACTTGAGGATCAGCCTGATCCGGCGGATTCGAACCATTCCATGGTATGGCCCCTCCAGATCCCGACAGTGCCCCTGGGCACGTACAGCATGGGTCGGTTCTCCAGAAAGAGCTTGGAGAAGATCATGCCTATGCTGGACTGTTCGTAGCGGTGGCAGGTGCCGTAGCGGGGGATCTTCCGTTTGCCACTTTTCGGAGCTCCAAGGAGTTCTCACACACACATGCAGTCCGTGTTGAAAGCGCAGGGACAGCCAGGGCAGCATTATGGCCTCCCTCATGAACCTGGGTCACAGAAACACCCACCACAAAGAAAGAAAGAAAGAGCTTAATAAACAAATAAAGAAGTAAAAGATAAACAAATAAATTATAAATGAATAAATGATAAACAAAATTAATAAATAAACGAAATAAAACAGAGAGTCTATTTCTTACTCTCTGTCTGTCTGTCTGTCTGTCTGTCTCTGTGTTTGTCAAATCAAGTCAAGTAAAGTCAAAATTATCTTTACTGAGGGTTAAAGAATAAGCTTTCCAGCTTTTTTACATCCTGCCCTCATAAACAAGAAAGAAACTAATTGAACATATAACGACAAACTCAAAAAAAAAAAAAAAAAAAAAAAAAAATTAAAAGCACACAATTTCTTCCATGCAAATACATAACTCTCATATGAAATCTGAAACAATAATGAAACTGTTGTTGGAAGTTCAAGTACACACACACACACACACACACACACACACACACACACACACACACACACACAGATGGGGATAAGGGGATTTGTATTAATAGAAATGACTTCAACTGATGCGCAGAGTTTCTATCAAATGCATTTTTAGTGCTTTTTTAAATGTATATTTTGAGCGACATGATTTTACGGAGGAAGGCAAATTATTCCATGCGGTCCCTCCAGAGTACAGAAAACTTGATTTAAAAGATTACATCGAGGTCTGGGAAGAGACAGTTTATGCGTATGTCTGTAACTATTGAAGACAAAGCTTTCAAAGATTATCTTCGGGGCTGATCTATTCATTACATTGTACATGCTCAGGCATTTGTTAAAGTAGAGTCTGTCTTTAAATGGAAGAATATTTAAAGTTTTGTAATCACTCTTTGTCAAGGTATTGGATTTCAACTGAATTAATTTAATGGCCCTTTTATGCAGACGACTTACTAGTTTCAGATTAGTTTCACTGGCATTATCCCATAACGTTGATGCATAACTGATCAGAGAAAGAATGTGCGCATGAAAGAAAATCGTTCTGGAGTGAAGATTTAGAAATGTTTTTATCTTTGAAAGTTGATATATTCTCATAGAAATACGTTTTCCAGATCCGCAATGTGGTAAGACCAAGATAAATCGTTTTCAATGATAACGCCTAAAAACTTTATGCGATGTAAACCTCTTCAATCTTTTGTCCTTGGGGATGTAATGGCGCAAATGAGGATTTCATTTTCTGTCGTTTCTGGCGTGTAGTGACATACATGCATTTGGTTTTACTAGCATTGAGCGACATGTGATTAATTTCTGTCCATGTAATTAGCTTGTTGATATTTTTCTGCAGGTCATTTACCAGTTCAGTAGGGTTACTACTGTGAGATTGTAATGAGGTATCATCAGCACACATTTCACAACATTCAGTAAACAATGGTAAGTCATTTATATAGATAGAAAAGAGTAAGGGTCCCATTACTGACCCCTGAGGGACAAATTGTAAGGGGAGTAACTTTGACCTTTTGGAGTTGATTTCAACAAGCTGTTGACGATCAGAGAGAAACGAGGTAAAGAATTTTAAGGCTGTATTGGAAACTTTGTAACACATAAGCTTTTTTATAGAAGGGAGTGGCTTATAACGTCAAACGCGCTTTTGCAAAATACAAAAAAATAATTCCAGTAAGGTCATTATTGTTAATATTCGTAAGACATCTATCAATAAGTTGTATAAGAGCAGTGTGACAAGAGTGATTTTCTCGAAAACCTGATTGATTTTAATGAATCAGATCGTAATATTTAAGATGAGAATGTAGGTGTCTTTGAACATGTTTTTCGAGTGGTTTAGACAACAGGGATCATATTGAGATAGGTCTGTAGTTTGAGAGATTGGTGGGATCACCTTTTTAAATCTTAAAGGAAAGTGGCTTTTATCAATACACAAATTATAAACGTAAGTGAGTGTCTCAGCAATGCTCAATGAAGCGATTTTAGTATCTTGCTATCAATTCCATCTAAGTCCCTTATCCCTGACTGTTTTAAGTGTGTTAAATAATCAAATACTTCATGTATTGACAAGGGTGGTATGTCAAAACACGAAGAAATGTTTTTACATCGACAGTATTTTTCTAACATACATAGATCATTGTACGTAGTTTTATCATTTACAATAACATCCTTAGTTATATTGCAAAATGAAAGTTGAAGTCTTCTGGTGATATTTCTTTTATTGGATTTTGCATTCTTGAATTATTGTTAGTCAAGAGATTGATAGCTTTCCAAATTAAGTTTGAATTTTGAGAAGACGAAACTAAATTTTGAAAATATTGTTTTCTTTGTTTTTCTCTTCATGGAATTTACTTTATTCCTTTGTGTGTGTGTGTGTGTGTGTGTGTGTGTGTGTGTGTGTGTGTGTGTGTGTGTGTGTGCAACTTTGGCATTTTTCTTTATTCATAAATGAATTAGATCATGATATAATTCAGAAGGGAAAACATGGTGCAACGCTCATTGCTGGTCACACTGAATTGCTCATTTTGTTATTAGCAGATTGATATCGTACTGCTCTCTAAAACACCCTATTAGCCTCGAAAACCCAGCTGAACAATTTTTATAACGCAGCATTCTGATTTCAACTTAAAGTCAATACAGACAAATCGACATTGTAGTGTTTAGGAAGCTGGATATTTAGCTGCAAGAGAAAGATGGTTCTTAAATGGTGAAGAAATGTCCATTACAAACTGATGTAATTGCCTTAGCATATATTTCACCACTTGTCTTAGTTTTCATAGTTGACTGTGACGACTCGGGAAGCAGAGTAAAGATGGCTTTATTGTGTGTTGATGGATTTTCCCGTCGTATCCGACGGATGAATAGGCAGGCAGGTCATCTGCTGATGTGGATCCTCATATGCAAAAATGAAGACCAATTCCTGAGGCACAAAGTCTTCCACAGACTCTGCATGGAATGGAGTCCTGCAAGGATGGGCCCCATGGTCTCTGATTCCTCTTTCCTGGATGGCAGCTGCTCTGTTGCGCTCTTTTTTTTTTGCCCTGGGTACACTGTTGCTTCCACTGTGTTCTGTCAAGGGCGACATCTTCATAGGAAGCAGTTGTTGCAGCTTCTGAGTTTGGCCTTCAGGGTGTCTTTGTATCTGTTGAGAGGCCGTCCTTGGTCATGCTGTCCTTCCGTCACTTGTCCGTA
>JADBJO010012960.1:10000-15000 GCA_016801955.1 Conus betulinus | reverse complement strand
GAGCGTCCTTTTTTGTTTTCATTATTATGTACAGTTGAAACTTTGGCTTAAAAAGAATGGTTGTGAACACTTTTTTCCCCTGTATATGTCACTACGTGTCACATGCCATATGTATGACACAAGACATCCTCAAAAAGCAAAGAAAGAAACAAAAAGCGAAACTTTTATGAAACGAATTTTCAATATTAATGTTAGCACACCGCCACAAAAAAAAATGTGGACAATCGAATCACAAGACAAAACACGACGCGTTTCGACCTCTTAAGTCTTCTTCAGGCAAGAAACAAAGCAATCAGGACAACGAAAATGAACCAGCAATCACTTATCTTCATTCACTTCAGCGCAAGCTGGGCGTTGAAAGGTGTGGCATAGTAATAATGTTACAGAACTGGCAAATTTCTGGTAAAATATTCGCAACTGTTTTCACAGATAAGCACAAACCTGAAATGTCGTTTGCGGTAAATGCCGAGGTTTCCACCGACCGATCATAGAGCTTTACCATTTTTGGAGCTTAGAGACGACCAAGAAAAACAATATGACTGAACTTTAATTTGGAAAGACTTGCAGTGTGACCAGTGGCCTTTTAAGACTCTATTCATCCTGTTAATTTCGAAAATGAAGAGGATTTCACACAGAAAGGAACTGAATCGATGTTGTTCAGGCTCTGCCTTTTTCCCCCACGTCTGTCCTATTTATCTATCAATACTTCCGACATCACGGGTTAACTGATTCATCTGCTATCTTCCTTCGGATTGGGATATTTAGACTTCGGCGGAATCAAGTGCTGCTCCTGCTGTTTTTGACTGTTGCTATTGGAACTTTCTTCAATATTAGAAGATATGCACTGGCCTTTGAAACAAGCATCTGAACTGGACAAAACCCCATCTCACCAGCTTCCTTTCGTTTGGCGTGAGACCCAGATCGTAGACCACGAAAGTATAATCCTTCCCCTTCATGAGAGGAAACAAAGTGTGGAACACGTTGTTCAGAAGCGCCTGCATTTTCATTGTAGTGATTGGATGACGCGCCTGTGACGAAAATGTACTTGTGTGACGTCACGCGCCGGGCCGCTGACGCCAGAGCTTGGAGGTACTGTGCAGGAATGGGGGCACGCGTGGAAAGCACCTGCTGCAGTCTTTCCTTGAGGGAGGAGGAGAAGTGGCCGGGACAGTCGGCGTCGTAACAGGTGCTCGCTGAAACATGACCTTCGTTGTCATGGTGGAAGAGCTCAAAGCCTGGACTTGATCTCGCACTTTATGATCATGAATAGATGAAAATACTTGTCATGTCATCACACACACACACACACACACACACACACACACACACACACACACACCACACCACACCACACCACACCACACACACACACACACACACACACACACACTGTCAAGGGAGCGAAACCTCTCACAAAGGGCCTTAAGCGCTTTAGAGGAAACGAATGCCGCACGTGGTGGAGAAATAGGTGATGGGCAGATTATCAGTACTCCCTCACCTAGCGCATACAGTCGAACTGTGTCAAGGAGGTTGAAGTGGTCCTGCAATTGTCACGTGACGGATGGCACCTAAGGTAGTCAGGACCCTCCCGAGTTCGAACCTTCTCGATAGCGAAAGGGGGGAAATGTGGCCACTAGGACCTCGGAGCATCGAGTGGGCGCTAAATACTCAGTCAGCTGATGTTGCTTTGTAAACAGATCTTGAACAGCAGGAGTCTTGGGCTTGTTCAGATGGTATTGCCGTGGGGCACTGTGTTGATGCTTTGTCAGGCTAGTTGAATGCGTGCGGACGTTGTTGTCGTAGCTTTCTTGAGGGTAATTACTGTGTTAAAGTAGCTTCCGGAGTCGGCGGGAATTTTCGATGTCCATTTGGTGCGAATGGCTGTCTCCTAAGCAGTTAGGTAGGGATGTGTGTAAATGTTGATGTGTGGAAGAATGTAGCGAAAGGAGAATTCAGTGTATTTGTGAACAAGGTGGGTGGGGAAGCAACATGGACAAAGCCATGGCCCAAAGAGAAATCCTTTTGTGTCCATCCCTATATAAACTGAGGGAGAACAACGTGACGGGGAGAGGAGAAGAACACCATGAGAGAATGAAGAACTGAGGAGAGAGGAGAGAGAGAAGAGTGAGCAGGACAGAGTAGGGTTGAGAAACACGTGGCCTGGGGTGACAGAAGAGACGGCGAGGTCTTGGGTGAAAGACAAGCTGAAAAGAAAGACTGAGTTCGAAACCCAGACGTGGGTGAAAGAGACAAGGAAGAAGATTTCTGCGTCCAGTTCCCCCCCAGAGACGACCACGAAGACCCAGTCCTGAAACCTGGAGCCAGTCAACCAAGGGCGTCACCATCACCCCTGTGCTGAAGAGAAATTAAACTGACGTGTTCGAGAACTATGATGTGGTGTGAAAGTGTGGTTGTGTGTGTGTGGAAGCCTGGCCAGGTAAGAATCCACTTTATTATAACGTGGGATTAGGAAGTATTAAGCTTTTATGTTTTGATTATTCCATTTTGTGTGATTGGATTGTTCATGCGTAATTATACGTAGTATAGAAATATGTATTTCTTGTTCTCAGTCGTGTTAGGTAAGAAACGAATTCGTGACATCCCATTCCCAAAGACAGGTGAATGTTTGGTGGGTGCATGAGTGCGCATATGCGTGTATGAGTGCAGAGATAACCTTGGTGTGTTAGGCCTAGCTATAAATGCATCACCTTAGCGCACTTAAGCAATACCATCACGGTTTCCCCCTGTCCTGCACACACACACACACACACACACACACACACACACACACACACACACACACACACACACACACACACACACACACCACACTGAGTGTGCTAATCGTTTAAGAATAAATGACCTCGGCTGACATGTAGCACGCTGTTACATTAACAGCAGTCAACATCAAAACTTAATGCATACGCGCTAACAAAGCAAAGGATGTCTTTGCAGTTCAAGTAGACGACAGTATTTTTCTACGGTGCAAGGATCAGGACATAATGCATGCGTGCGTGCGTGCGTGCGTGCGTGCGTGTGATATTCTTAACGCAAAAATGAATGATATGCACTCAGTAGGAGAGAAAAGTGAGCAATGCAAAGACGGAAGCCCAGTTAACAAAGGAAGAAGAGAGAGAGAGAGAGAGAGAGAGAGAGGGGGGGGGGGGGGGGGGGGGGGGGGGAGGGAGAGAGAGAGAGAGGGGGGGATGGGAAGTTAGATTATTTTTTTTTTTAAATTGCTTGATTAAAGGCAGAATGTTGACTGGACAGAACGTAAGGCAGCACAGTGTCCTTAAAAAGGATAACAGAATGAGATTAGATTCCACGTAAATAAAATCGTAGACGCTTCATTCTTCTACAGTGACATGGGCAAAGGAGGTTTGTCAGAGAAAGCATTGGAAAGTTCGGTATTATGCTCGGCAGAGAAAGCTTTGGAAAATTTGGTATTGGTTCAGGCAGAGAAAGCGCTGAAAAGTTTGATTTTTGGACCGAGCAGAGAAAGCATCGGAACATTTGGTATTGGTCCTGGTAGAGAAAACGTTAAAAAGTTCGATGTTGGATAGGACAGAGAAAGCGTTTGATGTTGGACCAGGTAGAGAAACTGTTGGGACAGTTCGGTATTGTGCTAGGCAGAGAAAGTCTTGGTATTGGTCCAGGTAGAAAAAAAGCGTCGGAGAGTTTGGTATTGGGCCAGGTAGAGAAAGCGTTGGAAAGTTGGATGATGAACCAGGTAGAGAAAGCGTTGGAAAGTTTTATGTTGGACCAGGTAGAGAAAAGCGTTGGAAAGTTTGGTATTGGACCAGATAGAGAAAGCATTGGAAAGTTTGGCATTGCGCTAGGCAGAGAAAGCCTTAGAAAATTTGGTATTGTGGTAGGCAAATTAAGCCTAGTAAAACTTGGCATTGTACTAGGCAGAGAATGCTTGGGAAAATTTAGTACTGGATTCATTTCAAACCGGAATATCATGGTGACAAATAATAGGGTACACTGGGCCCAGCAGGCACGCCCTTACATTCTCTTTCCATGGTTTAAGATTCGATTCCCAGCCCGAGACAGCCAGTAAGCAGAGGTGTTCTCAGTAGAGTTAACTCCTGTGTAGACTCCAATCCCATCCAGCTCCTGGACATGACACTGTAGACGAAGGTCATGTTCGTGAATGCATCCTTCAAAAAAAGTCATGCGGGCGTGTTAGATCTCATGCCATCTCTCGGGGACGTGTAGTCACACCGTGTGTCAGAGGCATGGATGAGGCCAACATCGATCGCACTCACGCTAGGGTCGTCTTTAGACATTGTCTTAGAAGGCGAAATGCGACTACCTACACGATGCCATGAAACATGGTCGTATAACCCCCCCCCCTCCCCCCCCAAAAAAAAAAAAAAAAAAAAAAAAAAAGTCACTAATGGTGACGCTCGAAAATCTAGCTGAGGAATAAAAGAAGAAAATATCGGAAGCAGTATTATCAGAGGGATTAGTGAACGTGACGCAGGTGAGGAGATTGTCACCTGTCCTCCTGGTAGATACAAAAAACCCTGAGACATCCCAGAGCCTTCTTCTAAACTTGAACTTGTTCAACAGTTTGGTCAAATGGGAACAGTTCTGAACAGAAAAACTGACCATCAGCTGTGTAGATGATGACAAGGGGCTGCTGTACGGCCTTGGAGGGACAGAAGCATACCTGCTGTTCTCATGGCGTGGGTTTGAAAGAACTGCATGGAGTTCTGGGTGGTCATGGATCTCCTTCATCCATCCATGAATTCCGTGTTACATTTTACATTTCTTCACATCTTTTTCTAAGGCTGTATCAGGGTACACTACAAGCACTGCCAGAAGTGCTTTAGTATTGTTTTTTACCACAGGGTCCGTTTGTATTACACAGTGTGATGTAGGTGTTGTGTTGATTCGGGACTTACCTGTTGCATCTTATGTCATGCAAGGTGATGATGGTACTTTGCTGATTCAGGACTTACCTTTTGCATCTCATATGACGCAGGGTGATA
>JADBJO010012960.1:0-2500 GCA_016801955.1 Conus betulinus | reverse complement strand
CTAACGTGGCTCTGAATAGAGGTGTGTGTGTGTGTGTGTGTGTGTGTGTGTGTGTGTGTGTGTGTGTGCGTGCGTGCGTGCGTGCGTGCGTGCGTGTGTGTGTGTGTGTGTGCAGCTTATGGAGAGTGGGATTCTGCCACTGAAGTGGCGCAGACGATGAAACAGCAGAAAAAAAGGGGGAAAGAGAAAGAAAACTTAAATAAAGAAGAAAGAAAGAGTGGCAAGGACATGAAATGGGGGTATTAGCTATACTAGACAGAGGAAGAAGAGGATGCTGAAAGAATCCAGAAGGCATTCCAGCAAGACGTTACGGCAAGGGAGAGCACTCTCCCAAAAAAAGTCAGCTAAGGCGAATCTTGGCGTATGTCCCCTGTTCCAATCAGTTTCCCTCTCAGATCTGTACAGGCCCTCTGGCATTCCAGAGCAAATCTGGTGAAATGGCCGAAATGGGATAACTATGCGTGTCCATCTGGCTGGAGCAAACGACACTGTCCAACATGTCCGTGGCTCATGCAAAGCAGCGCATACCCGTGGACCATACACCAAGCAGCCTGCTTTGCTTTGCTCGTCAATATCTTTACAAGCAAAATCAAAACTTAATCGGGTGGGAAAATTCCTAAATACTTGTATATATTTAGGACCGGCATAATCACTCCGGTATAATTCCAGTGTTCTCTTGCTTCCAGATAGCCACCTTTTCTGAATACAATTCTGTTACTCTTCTGCATATGTACTTCCAGTGGCAGAGGAGCAGCAGCGCGCCATAGATTAGTCAGCTGTGTTTGTAAACCACTAACTGTTTGAGATAACAAACCAACATCTTCGTGCTAGAAGTAATAACAGTTGTAAAAGATCCTCACTAAATTGGACTCTATGCCTATCATCATTTATAACTTCAGATGTTAATTCGTTAAAAAATAGAGAGAGAGAGAGAGAGAGAGAGAGAGGAGAGAGAGAGGAGAGAGAGAGAGAGAGAGATCTGAGGAGATAAGCGATTGCTCGTTCTTCGTTTCCACTGTCCTGAGTGTTGTTTGTCTCGCCAGAAGAAGACCAAAGAGGTCGAAACGCGCCGTGTTTCGTCTTGCAATTTCTTTGTCCCTTTCGCCCGATGGAATACTATTTTCTCTTTTAAGTTTTACGTACGAGGTAGTAGATAAGTATTGGTGTGGTTTTCTTTTCTTCTTTTTTTTTTTCTTTTTTTTTTTTTTAACCCGGTAATCGCTCTGAGTATGGTCGACAATGTAACGTAGCGGATTACGTGTAGAAGTTATCAAGTATGTCAGAGAAGGTTTAAAGAGAGAAAGAGAGAGAGAGAGAGAGAGAGAGAGAGAGAGAGAGAAGGAAGGAGAGAGGGATGAGGGGAGGGGAGGGAAGGGGAGAGGACATTTTTTAAACATATTTTTTAGAAAAAAAGGGGAGAAAACAACCAGCACACAGGGAAATAGTAATGCAGTCCGTAGTCTAAACATGAAAGTGAAATAAGGGAAATCAGCAAAAAAAAAAAAAAAAATTCATAACGTCACATTGTCCATACCAGCGATCAATGACGCAGTATAACCGACAAACAAACTGTCCTTCATTCAGATGGGTCCTTGCCACTCAAAGCAGAGAGAGAGAGAGAGAGAGAGAGAGAGAGAGAGAGAGAGAGGAGAGGAGGAGGGAGAGCAGGGAGAGAGGGAGAGAGAGAGAGGGGGAGGGAGGAGAAGGGAGAGAGGAGAGAGAGAGAGAGAGGAGAGAGAGGGAGGAGAGGGAGGGAGAGAGGGAGGAGAGGGAGAGAGGAGGGCAGGGGGAGGAGAGAGAGGGGAGAGAGAGGGAGGGGGAGAGGGAGGAGAGGGAGGGGGGAGGGAAGAGAAAGAGGGCGAGAGAGAGAGGGGAGAGAGCGAGAGGGGAGGGAGAGAGAGAGGAGAGAGAGAGAGAGGAAGGAGGGAGAGGGAGGGAGAGAGAGAGACAGGGACGGAGAGAGACAGAGACAGAGACAGAGAGAGAACTCAGAACTCAAAAAAACTTTCATTCGTTCAAAGGATTGAGGTTTTAGCCACCTGTTATTCCAGCCACAGCCTGTTCTTCCCAATCTGTCCTTGCGAGAGAGAGAGAGAGAGAGAGAGAGAGAGAGAGAGAGAGAGAGAGAGAGAGAGAGAGAGACAGACAGACAGACAGACAGACAGACAGAGACAGACAGACAGACAGAGAGGTCACAGATATTTTATGCACGGTGACAAAATATAAAAAAAGAAGATAAAGCGAACAGAAATTGAAGTATACATGCAACCAAACAAGCAGACAGACAGACAGACTGGTAGGCCAGGAGACTGGCGGACAAGCAGACTGAAAAACAGGCAAGCAGACGGACACGCAGACAGGCTGACAGACAGGCGAACCTTACATGTCGGTCGATACAAATTTCTCACCTTTCGCTTTCCAATGCAGCATTCTCGTCTCCAGAAATTCTACCTTGGAGGCAAAGAAATGGCAGAAAGTTAGTACATCTTGGACTTTTTTT
>JADBJO010012959.1:15000-50000 GCA_016801955.1 Conus betulinus | reverse complement strand
CGATGGTTGAATGATCTTTCCGAAAACCAGCTTGAATTTCTCCTAGCAGACTTTTAGATTCAACCCATTTGGACAGTCTCTTATCAATTATGTAACTGTACAATTTACCACTTAAATTCAGGAGTGAGATGCCTCTATAGTTGTCAGGTTTGTGCAGATTACCCTTCTTATGCACAGGTTGTATGATAGCCTCGGTCCAAGCTGCTGGGTACTGACCTGATGAAAAAAAAACAGCATTAAAAAAATCGCAGAAGAAAAGGAACAACTATATCCCTCGAAGATTTGTGTAATTCAGGCAAAATGCCGTCTGGACCTGCCGCTTTGTTATCTTTTAAGTGATTAATTGAGCCTACTACTTCTTCTTCAGTGACATCATCACTCAATGGTCCAAAATCTGAATTATCGTTTTCTTCTTCAAAGTCTGGTTCAAAAATCGGAGAATCGTCATCCCAGGTACATTAGTATCTACTTCAAAGACCCTCTTAAAGTGCTGCAACCACTCTACATCCGTAATATTACCAACCTTTCTACTTTTCATTGAAAAGTGTTTTACTTTTTTCCAAAACTGTCTGGAGTCATTTACATTCTGTTCAATTTCTACTCTACATTTGGTTTTGTATGTTTTTTCCTTATAATCCAATAACTTTTTATATGACCTTCTCTCCTCAAAGTATTCATGTCCATCCTCTGTGGGGTTTTCTTTTGTAAACGTTTGAAATCGCGTAGTGCTTTTCTGGTATTCTTTCGACTTCCATAGCACTCCGAGTCAAACCATACATTACCTTTGATGGTCCTACCACCAACCTGCTTTACAGACATGCAAGAGGCGGCAGATTTTAGGGTGGCAGAAAACAAATCAAGTGCACTGTCCATGTCAAACTCAATTAGCTGTGTTTCGCTTGCTCAAGCGAGGTTTTGTTTTCTGGTAAATTAATTTGATATAGAAAGTCTTCTCGCCTATCTTCTGACCAAACTAATTTGTAAATAGGCGAGTCATTAACTTCAGCATCATTCGTTTGCTGGTTACACACGACAACACATTCGACAGGCATGTGCCTTGAGTGAATTTTTTCATGAACAAAAAGTCCTCTAGGTAGAGAGCACAAAGAAGTAGAGAAAATGAAATAATCAATAACACTGTTTCCAGAGGGAGCTATATAAGTGAAGCAACCATCTGTGTCTCCTAAACAAACACCATTCCAAATATACAGATCAAAACCGGTACATAAATTAAGTATTTTTTTACCATAATCATTAATCACAGTGTCCTGCAAAGAATGAAGATGGGGAGTCTCATCATCAGTGTCAGAGATAATATACTGGTCATGGTGAGCGGGGTCAGACATCACATCGTCTACACTCAGCTGTGCAGGAAATATATCAGAGGTTCTAGCATTAAAGTCCCCACACAGGATAAATTCAGCGTCTTCTTCTTTTTCAATAATATCGAGCATGCATTGTTCAAGAACAGAGATCCCATTGTCCACGTCACTAGTGTCATAAAACGGACTATTTACTGGATTCAAGTAAACACTAATAATGAAAATATCAGACTCAGTTCCAACAGTCACTTATCAGCTTGGAGTACGATAACATTATCGTATTTTGTTGGAATTTCTTTTATAAATTGCAAAAAGACGTTTTTTTTACCATTACAATGACCCCACCACTTTTCCTTCCCCAAAGAGATAATTTTTTTGCTGGTGATACAAAGCTTGTATGGGATGGAAATAAAGTAGATGTGAATGAATCCACGAAAGTTTCTACCAGACAAATGAAGTCAAAGTTTATAATAAAGGGAGACGAAGCTAGTTTCTTTCAGTTTTGATAGGATGCCTTCCACATTATATGAAACCATTGAAAACACTGTACTTTTCAGAGTATTTACATCAGGGTCGGGACCGTACCTTCATTTCTTATTTTTATTTTTTGAGACGACAGATTTCCGAGGACTCGCTCGCTTTTTTTTTTTCGGCTTTGAGCGATCACTCCAGCATTCGGAATAGATGACTGTCTGTCAAGTGGCAAGGAATGGGACCTTGAACTCCCCTGACCTGCTTTGCGGTCCATTTCTCCGCGGCGCGAATGTCTTTGTCTTTTGCTTTGCACGTGCGAAGCGGTATTTGTGGAAAGTGCACTGTCCTTGCGGTTTCAAGAAGGGGTGGGAATGGGAGGAGTGGGGGTGAGGGGAGGGGAAGGGGAATCCCCGGCTTCCGGTTTGTTGACAGTCGTGTCAGGTGTGCCACAGGTTGCCTTCCTTCTTCAGGTAGGGGGCCATCTCCACATCAGGATGGTACACACTGTCTGACACAGCGCAAGAGGCACTGGGAAGATTTGCTTCCCCTCTGGCACAGTATGTCTGTTGTCGCTCACCCCCAGCAATGCCGCTGGTGTTGTCATCTTCCCCAGGCAGACTGCCTGTTGGTGTCGTGTTGTTCCTGCTTTTCTCACTGTTACTACTGTCAGCGGTCGTATCACTAGGTGTGACTGCTGAACGTGTGGCAGGGGAAGAGGTGGTGGCAGTGGTAGCAGTAGTAGGTCGTACCACCTCCTCTATGGCCTGGCAGGTTGACAGCGATGTCGTCTGGTTGTCTGCTGCAGTGTCTGTAGACTCGCCGATCTGTGGTGTCGTCTGCGTAGAAAACACAGGGGTCAGGCTGACTTCTGGTATGCCCCTGTCGTGATCCAGCTGGTCAGGATGGGGGCTGTCGTTCTGACGTTCAGCGGCGTCCTTCATGCTGTCTGCTCTATCCCGTATGTCATCTCTCCCCCTCTTCATTACCACTGTGTTCTCTTCTTTCTTGTTTGTCCTCATGACTGCTGGCAGAAGGGGCTGACTGACAGCTTCACTGTACAGTTTTGTGCCAGGTACCAACACGGGGGGATGGATAGTGACACTTGAGCTCGCAGAATTGTTGGCAGGATGTTTGGTTAAGGTGTTGGAGTGTTGCTCGTGGTTTACGTTGTGACGATGGTCACGGAAACGATCCTGTGGTACCCAGTCGTTGTGTCTGGTAAAACGATTTCCGACTGTCTCCCGTCTTTCGCCGTAATTCCGAAGTCTGGGGTGATCCTTTGAGTTGTACGTGTACGTACGTGGTTGATCATGAACAAACAGCATGCCATTCTTGAAGTATGCGTTTTTCCCCCTGTTGCCGGTTGTCACGCGCAAGACGCCGTTGCGTTTTGTCGTTGAGGCGTGTAGCCATTGTAATTCTGGTTTGTGTGTTAAGGGAGGTAAGTCCAGGCGAGAAGGTCTGTGGTGCGATGTTCACGTGTGTGTGACCACGATCACCGTGAGGGTCAGCTTGTGTTGTCATTGTCTATTGGCTGAGGGAGTTGGTGAGCTGTGGTCAGTTTGTCAACTGGGATGCTAGCTTAGCTTCTCTCATCAGTTTCGACTCCTGGAACCCGTCCACGAAGGTTCGGCGGTTGCAGTATGGTGTCTGACACTCTTGCTACCTCGCTTGGTAGGGTGTCACGGTAAGCTCTCGGTCAACTGTGTGTTGGCTTGGCTTCCGAGCGTTGGTTTCTAAGTTTCGGTGTGCCGCTGTCTGCAGTTTACGTTGAGCAGTGGTGCAGAGGCGTCAACTAGTACACTGTAGCACGGGTGTCCTGTCCTGTCCTGTCCTGGGTGTCGACCGTCCTGTGAGGGAGACGGAGGTCTTCAAGGTCGGGTCCTGCTTCTAGGTGTCGGTGTGCTGTTTTTTCTGATCCAGGTGCTGACAGACCGCCCTGGCTTCCGCCTTTGACTCCCGCCTGGGCTGTCGTTCCTGTTTGCGCCTGAATCTACCCTGGCAGCTGTCCTGTCGTCCTCTGTGATGTCTGCTCTGATGGTCGCCTGACTTCCGCCTTGGCTTGGCTCTGACGCGCCCACCACCCGTACCAGTCTGAGGTGGAACCGACCTTGGGTGGGTGCTAAGTGAGGCCTCGAGGGGTGTGGGTGTGGTGTCACCTGCCGCCTGCGTCTGCCATTTGGAGGAGAGTCCTACGTGCGTGACCTGTCCAGGTCACGTGTGTCCTCACCGCCAGCTTCCAGCCTGCGACTCTGTGACTGCAAGGATGTTTACGTAGGGTGTGATAGTTACACTACTGCAGACACACACTTTGTGATAGGTAGTGCACTCTACACTTTCATCGGTTGGTGATCTTCAATCATCTTCAGTCTCCGTTGTTAGTCTTCAGTCTTCATCATCTGGTAAGCTTCAGTCGTCGTCATCGTTTGGGTCTCGACAGTTGCGCCTCACTCTGTCGTCCTTCTTCATCCCCCCGTCCGATTAGCCGGTGGTGATGTTGTGACTACTGATGGTTGCGGAGACTTGCTAGGGTGGAGCTGCCATTAATGGTGTTGGCGGATGTGTGTGTGGGCGGGGGTATGCGAATGTGTGAGTGGGAAAACTGTTTGACAAGTATATATGTGTTTCTGAGTAATTTGATTATTTGAGGGAAGAAGTGGTGGGTGTGTTTTGTTAAATATGTGCTCCCGGGTGAGCAAATTGCCAGCAGAGGTTGGTCAGGTTGTCTTGAGCGGCTGGGTATCGCATGGGCACCAAGGGTTCGGTGGCGCTGTCTAATTGCCTGGCAGTCCAGCCCTTGGTTACCATGTGATTCCGCCAGTGGTGCCCCTTTGTCTAGGTTGCACTCTGGGTGGGTCGGGATCCCTTGATATTCCCAGCGACAGGAGGGCAAGTTGTTATTGGTTGGTGTTTGCATGCACCGGAGTTGGGTCTGTGCTTGACCGCTGTGCACTTGGGCGCTGTGGCGAAGGAATTTGCTGGGGTTTATATGCCTGTCCTTTGAGTGCTCATGGGTTGTAATGTGGAAGTTAAGGTATATGTGCTGTTGGCTGATTGTGAATGATTGTGGGAGTGACTGTAAATACAATTGGCTGTTTGTGCACCTGTATTCGTTTGCTTGTGTCTGTTTGTAGTGCGTGTTAGTATTAGTTAGTGGGAGGGAGGATTTAAATAGGGAAACCCATTACATCCCTAGGGTGTTCCCTGTCACCGTCTTATACGTTGTGACACCGGTAGTGGTGTATTTCTTCTCGTTGGCGTACAGTCAGATCGGTAGATATCTATTTTCTCTTCCGAGTAGGTTCCTTAAATAGCTGTCACTCAGGATGTCCATTTTGTCTGACCATCTGTGGAAACGAACGACTAAAGGGCGTGGTTGAGAGGAGGACTGTTTAAAGCTTCCAACACGGTATGCTTTGTCTATATCATACAGACTCCAGGAGTCAGAAGGTGAAAAAATGGTTTAAAATTTCAACTATGATTTCCGCACTTTTCCTGTTGTTTTCAAAACCTGTTTCATGCAGACCAAGAAATTTCAAGTTGTTTTCTTTCGAATTCATCTCTAGTGCATTAATTTCTTGTTCCATTCTTTCCAGTCTTTGTAAGATACTGACCTTATCGTCCTACAAGTTGTGCATCATTTTCCTGTGATCTTCAAAGATATTTTGTAAGTCAGACACATCCGTGATCAGTTGATTCACACTTCTCTGAAGGCAGCTGAGGATAGCATCCATTTTGTCGCAGAGATTTGTAGAATGCAATCGAAGTTCCCCCAGTATCTGCACGAATGGTGTCCACAACAGTATGTATGTCTTGCATCAAGTTTGTATTGCTGAAGGGGCCGGGATTCTTCTCCACGTCCATGCACATTGTCAGAATGATCGACAGGCAGTACAGCACGGACAGCGTCAAACAAATCAGCCAGTCAGAGTACCCTTTCACGTAGCCACACTTGAACTGTGGCGTATCTTGAATGAGCCGAAACGAAGTCGTTTTTCGGACGGAAATTTTCATCAGAATTGGGTAAAAGATACCAATTCTTGCTCGGTGCATTTCAGCGGTGGTAGGCATACTGATTATATTGTCGTCAGACTCACTTGTGATGAATAAATTAGCTAAAATACACTAATTTCCTACACAGCGGCTGAAACACGACTTCCGAGAGAGAGAGAGAGAGAGAGAGAGAGAGAGAGAGAGAGAGAGAGAGAGACATACAATGAGAGAGGAGGGGGGGGGGTGCGAGCGAGAAAGAGAGAGAGAGAGAGAGAGAGAGAGAGAGAGAGAGAGAGAGAGAGCGAGAGAGAGAGCGAGAGAGAGAGAGAGAGATACAATGAGAGAGGAGGGGGGCAGGTGCGAGCGAGAAAGAGAGAGAGAGAGAGAGAGAGAGAGAGAGAGAGAGAGAGAGAGAGAGAGAGGGGACACACACACACATACACACACACACACGCGCGCACGCACGCACGCACGCACGCATGCACACATGCACGCACGCACGCACGCGCGCGCGCGCACACACACACACACACACACACACACACACACACACACACACACACACACACACACACACACACATACACACACACACACACACACACACACACACACACACACACACACACAGAGAGAGAGAGAGAGAGAGAGAGAGAGAGAGAGAGAGAGAGAGAGAGAGAGAGAGAGAGAGAGAGAGAGGTCAAAGAGGTCAAACCTGTGTGAAACCTGTCAAACCTGTGTGTAATCCGGAGATTAAAAGAAAAAAAAAAACCTATCGTTATCCGGCATGTACTTCAAATAACATATTCGACTCACTACATTTATTTGCGATACACTTACACTGACAAAAGGCAAACAATAAACAGGCAGGTTTCTTCCTGCTCACTTAGTGAAATAGTTCCGCATCCACTACTTCATACGAATGTTGCTTAGGGCACCAATTCGTAGTGCTGGAACGTGAACACAGAGCACGTAGAACAAACAAGGAGACGTCAAAGCGGTATTTCAATTTTACCCACATAACCTGCACCTGACACACCTGTACAGCAACACCAGAGAAATAAAGGGACGCAAATTCAATAACCTTCAACATTACCGCAACCTTTTTCTTCTTTTTTTTTTTTTTTTTTTCCTAATAAAATTCTAAATATAGTGACACAAACACAGAGGCGAGCAGAAACAAAATGCAGGTGACCTTAACTCGATTTATACGAATGAAAACACTAAACGAGACATGGAATAGCGAATAATAAAGAACGAACGGAAAGGGGACTCTTGCTTCTATAATGAGATAATTACTAGCCAATTACTCCAAACGAGTGGTGTCTATGACACCAAAAATCGCCTAGCAAAAATGCCAGCACAGAGCACACAAAACAAACAGAAAAACATCCTCATCGAAGGAAAAATGTTCCAAGCTTACCCAAATACCCTACACCTTATATGTTTACACAGCCACGACTAGAGACAGTCAGCGATGAGCGTGTGTGTGTGTGTGTGTGTGTGGGAGGGGGGGGGGGGGGGGGGAATAGACTCTCAGGGCTAAACCAGACTACGTCTAAAAATTAATGTGTTCCTTTATGTGCTGAATCAATTCATGCCTGTTAACAGAAAAAAAATGGGATGGTCTTAGAGTTATTGCCCTTGCCGCAAGGAGTTACCCCCCCCACAAATAAATAAATAAATAAATAAATAAATAAATAAATAAATAAATAAAAATAAATAAATAAATAAATAATAAATAAATAAATAAATAAATAAAAAAAGAAAAAAACTTTTTTGGCAATTGCATTTTCAATAAGTAACCACGTGGTATTAAACTTAGAAAACTAGTTTTTGCTACCTTGTTTATCACAAGCAATTAACAGGTACCATAACAAGAGCATCGCAAATAATAGTAAGGCTGTATGCTGGCTTCAGTAATGCATATTCTTCGCACACTTTTATTTTCATGACTAAAAGACAAAGTCATCTCTCGCACCTAAAAAGAAATATTTAAAAGATTCGTCACTTGAAACATATTTTCATAAACTACAATGCACTAGACTAATTTTGACCCAGTTCGAAGGTTTTAAACTAATTAGATATGTCACAATTGCAAACAATGTTATTCCTACATCCACAATTGGAATATAGCTCGGAATATTAGAAACGTTTTTTTTGGCAGATCTGTTTTAATTTCTGACTATTTGGTAGCTTAAAAAACATCTTGTATTAAACACATGCTGTTACAAACAGATTCTGATGCAAAACCCGTGGATTTTTGTGATTGCTGATGACTGAGGGGTGCAAATCTAAGAAGTGATGGGATCATGAAAGCGAAAACATCCAGATTGTGCCACCACCTCATCCAAGTAGGAACAGCTCGAGTTTGTGTAATTCACTTCAAGGATTAAAAAATGTGACATTTCACATACATATCTGACTTAAAAGAACATGAAAACAGACTGACAAAGCTCAAGGACATCTCTAAACGTAGACTTTTGGAACCTCCTGATTCTGTCTGTAGCATGGAATATTCTTGCAGATTAGTGTGCCTGCAGAACTGGAACAAGAGTATGGCTATCACAAAGACTGCTATCAGATATTCACAGGTAACCTGGACGCTTACAATGCACAAGTGACAATGACAATCCCCAGCCTAGACCTTCTCGTTCTGAAACCTCAGAAAATATATCTTCAATCCTGATTGTATTCTCTGTAACAATACCGGTTGCAAGAAAACATAACAAAAAGGTGTGTGGACCACAGAATCCGAAATGGTTTTAGAGAAAAAAGGTGGAAATCTCTATTTTTGAAGCTGCAGACAAAAAGCAAGATGAAAACCTCTTACGTAGGATCAGAGACTTTGACTTACTTGCATGTAAAGCGAAGTATCACACAAGCTGTGTCAAACAGTATTTGCAGAAACCTCTTATTGGCAGTGCAGAAATGAAGTAGCAAAGAGTGAGCAGGAGGAGCTTGAAGAGGCTCATTTGGCAGCCTTTTAGAAGGTCTGTGAGATTGTAGAAGAGAATATTATATCCTGAGGAAGATGCAATGAAACTTGCAGACTTGCGGGATACATATGTTTCAGCTTTGGCCAAGACAAAATACCCAAACTCTAAGTACAGAAGTGTTAAGCTAAAATCAAAACTTTAAAAAAAAAAAAAAAAAAAAAACTGACCGCTGAACAAAAACTGTCCTTTGTTCTAAGTGGCATGCAGTATCTTGTTTACAGCATCGGTATCGACACTTCAAAGGCTGTTGCTAGTGCCTTTCGCTTGGCAACCACTGACAGATTAAGAGATGTTGCTACCCAGCTCAGATACACAATCCATCAACCCTTTCAAAAAGCAGGAAGCATGCTATGGCCACCAACCGACGAGTTTCCGCAACAGTGATATTCTTCCTGGTTATCTGACAGTTGAATTTCCTTTGGGTGGCAAAGACAAGTTCAGTAAGACAGGACATCTGCAGAGCACTCACAGGGGAGAGTGGAAGCTTCCAAAACATGTCCTTATTTGCATGGCACTGAAACATCTCTTCCAAAGCATGCAATCAACTCACGACTCTGCTGAACAGGCATGGTCATTCAGAGAACTATGGATTCAGTTTAGAACTAGAGAAACTGCCACAGCAGAGTCTCTGTAAGAGTCATCAAGTCTTCTCTCAGCACAGATCATTCTCAACTCATCTGCACCTTCAGTAGTCCACTCAGAGTTCGACAACCTTGGTCAGTTTCTGAATGTCCTAGAAGGCCAAGGATCAATCCACACTGCCCATGGAATAATGCTGCAAGATATAGAGGAAGAGCAGTCTGGAAGAAGTACAATCCAAATGTCATCTGTTACAAGAACTGGTGCTCCGACTCTAGAGGTGTGTCCGGAAGAACTCCCCGAGTGTTATGTCACCAACAGGAGAAGTCCAGTTCTTTCAACAAATCAAAAGTCAGTTCCTGGTGTCTCTGATGCACAGTCAAAAGCCAGAAAGATTAACATTATTTGGATCCTTGCTCGACTGCGGAATTTCAAACAAGTTCCAGGATGGTCAGGATTCATCTCTCTCACAGGCAGTAGACCTCAAAGAAAGGCAACAATAGACTATTATCCTGTGATCTATCATCCCATCACTGATTCCAAAAACTGTTCAAGAATGTCTCCAACAGGCACAGGTGGATACCCATGATGTTAGGCAACAATACGTCATAGCCACGTTTCATCTTGGTGTGTGTATGAAAGCATATCCCGTCATCTGGAGTCAGCCACAGCACGTCTTACTGATTGGTACTTTCCATTTGATTAGCGCCTATCTGAAAGTGGTAGGCAAGAAGATGGATGGCTCCGGCCTTTCAGGCAT
This sequence comes from Conus betulinus, assembly GCA_016801955.1. Taxonomy (NCBI): domain Eukaryota; kingdom Metazoa; phylum Mollusca; class Gastropoda; order Neogastropoda; family Conidae; genus Conus; species Conus betulinus. The sequence goes on along the minus strand of JADBJO010012959.1, from coordinate 39,873 downwards.
TTTTTTTAGGCTGGGCTGATCACTTCAGGTTCCATACAAGGTGTCTTACTTGGCAAACACTTTGAAAGAGCACTCCATTGTCACAAGACAATGTGGGAATGTCTTGAGCGTCTGGCTCTCACTGCATATCTACAGACCGAGGAGGATAAAGAAGGTTTCCCACCTCTGCCTGCTAAACTCCTTCAGCAGTGTTGATGTGGTGAAAGGATCCTCCACCACACAGCATTCAGTCGAACAGCTACTTGAAGAAAGACAAGAGCTTTAACGACTTTCCTGGCTGAATACGAGCAGTTCAGAGAGGACGCCAGGAAAGGAAAGCAGGGGGAAACAGCACAGTTTTGGTTCTCATTCATTGACCATATCTGGGTGGTTCTGTCTATCCTTCATGCTGTAAAGACACACAACTTTGAATCATACGCCCAGTGAATGCTTCTTATGCCAGACATCTTCTTCTCCTTTGGAGGACAGAACTATGCCAGGTACCTTACCTACTTTGGAATTTTTCTGGCTAACATTGAGCAATCACACCCAGAAGCCACTGAACTGTCGAGACGAGGGGCTTTCAGTGTGGCAAGATCTTTCATTCCAGGGGATAGATGTGCCATGGAAAAGACCATGGAGGAAACTTTGAGGAAGCATTCTAAGAGTTGTGGTGCTTCAGGTGCGGGCAGCACTTTAAACTATCAGCTTGCTGGTGAAATAACACAAGAACATCACTCTGCGCTCTTCGTCTGCATGCGTCTACAGGATGTGGCAGTTGCAGCGCCTTTACAGGCAGAGCGAAAGTGAGAGCCATGAAAATTCTCCAGCAAGAACAAAGGTTTCAGCGTGTTCTGGCAAATCTGGGTGAGGACTGGAAGGTCAGTGAGGAGCTCATGCAGGGATTGGAGTTATTCACATGTTGTCGCTATGGAAAACCACGTTTTGCCAAAGTTGACGAGCTCAGACATTACCTGCTGAAAGAAAAAATGTGAAGGCGACAACCTGAGTGCATCACACAACATTGACCTTGGCCCAATGTCGCAAGAGCCTTTTAGCAGTACTTTAAGAGGTGCAAATTCCAAGTTGGCATCTGGAAGCTCTCTCATTATGCCATACCAGAGATTCCCCTACCTATGAATGGCCACAGATGGGTAATGAAGGAAGGAGAACTTGAACCCTTGTGGACAGAGGAGGACGAAGAGATTATCGTCCCATAGACAGTTATTGACAGTCTTCTGGATGACTTGCCAGACCGAGATGATGATGATGATGATGATGATGATGATGATGATGATGATGATGATGACACACAGTGTCTACTGCAGAACAGGCTGGATGGTAGCTTTTGCTCTGATGGTTATTTAGATTATGATTGAAAAGCAGAGAATCCCAAGCAAAACAGTTTGCTTGCACAGCGATCAGACTTAATTTTTGTGAGAACAGAAAAATGAACTGGAGGACAGGTACAGTAGCGTTTGCCAGTGTTCCAGAATTTCAACTGATCCTGTCTTTTGGGGGTAAGGAGTGATTGATTTGCAATGTTAATGTAATGGATTGGTTGAAACCTTCAACCTTCACCTTTAGTATCCTTACGCATTTTCATGTTTGTTTATGAACATATTTCCATAGTATGGGACTTCTTTTCTTTCTTTTGTGTGTGTGTGTGTGTGTGTGTGTGTGTGTGTGTGTGTGTGTGTGTGTGTGTGTGTGTGTGTGTGTTTTTTTTTGTTTGTTGTTGTTTTTTTTTTGTTTTTTTTTTTTTTGTTTTACGATGACAACATCTTTTAATTCTGAGAATGATCATATGTTTTACAAAGTGCCACTGAAGCATTCTGTGTGTGGAAATTAAGTATTAGTGTTTGCATGGTGAATACTTACTGTATTTCATAAATCAAGTAATGATTTGTGGGTTTCAACACGTGGTACGGAAACTGTTTATAGTACAATGGCTGTTGAAGCATATATGATGTGAATCGTCCGCTGGTAAGATGTGAAAGCCATGAATTTATGTGAAATGTTATGTTTTTGCAAGGAGAAAAATAAAAATTGATTTAAAAAAAAAAGTTAAAGGGGAGAAAAAAATTATTTGTGGGTTTCAGTTAGGACTGACGAAATTAGGACTGTGGGCGATATTCCAGTTTTGGAGGATAGGGGGGACTTTTTTTTTTCAATGACATATCAAAGTAGTCTAGAATCTTCAAGCGTGGTCAAAATTATTCTAATGAATTGTAGTTTATAAAAATATGTTCCAAGTGAATCATTTGTTTATGGCATTTTAAGTGCGAGAGATGGCATCGTCTTTTAGTCATGAAAATAACAGTGTGCAAAGAACTTGCATTACTGAAGCCAAAACATAGCCTTACTATTATTTGTAATGCTCTTTTTTATGGCACATACTAATTGCTTTTAAGAAACAAGGAAACAAAAATGGTTTCCTAAGTTTTAATAAAACTAGATTATTTATTGAAAATGGAGTTGGAGAAAAGAGGTTTAGGGAGCTACCCTTGCGGCAAGGGCAATAACTCTAAGACCATAACATTTTTTTCTGTTAACATGCGTACATGGATTCAGCACATCCAAGAGTACATTTTAGACATAGTCTGGTTTAGCCCGGGCGAGGGGGAAGGGGGGGGGGGGGGGGGGGGGGGCTGAGCTCGGTTTCATAGATATGGAAGTAAATCATAAATGGAACAGGTAATAGAAAAGAGTAAGTAAGAAACAAGGATGGTAACTCTAATTTCCATGATGAAATAATTGCACACACATTGATGAAATGATTGCATGCCCATAGCCCCAAGGAAATGAAGCTAACAACACGTGCGTATGCCTGCCTGCATGTATGCATGCTTGTCTGAAGATAAGCTCGATTATGTGTGAGTGTTGGTGTGTGGGGTTTGTGCGTGCATGAGTTCATGCGTGCATGCATGTGTATGTGCGTTCGTGCTTCCGTATGTGCGCGCACACACACACACACACACACACACACACACACACACACACACATATATATTATATGGCCTAATGTCACTGTTTGCACGTGCGGATTGGCTGCACGTGTTGTTCGGTTTTTTCAGGTTGTTTACAGTTCAGGGTGCGTTTGCTGACAACGATTTCCATTTGTGTCTGCAGTTGTTTACTATTTCTACTTTAGTATTTAGGGTTGCTAAGTGTGGTTTGCATAGTATTAACCATTTTTCTGTTGAACATAGGTTGCATCTTTTTGAAATGTTGTTGTATGGTGATGCCCTTTTTATGATTTTCCAGGATATGTATAGTTTTATTTTTTTTGTCTTTAAGTCTCCAAATATATTTGCTCAGTTCTGTTTGGTTTTTGTATTTTACTTTGTTGAATGACTGTTTATGGTTTGCATATCTGGTTTTGAAGTGATTTTCAGTGATCCCTATGTATGTTTCTTTTTCATTTTCTGATGTCACAGTGGCTTGGTATACAATGTTGTTATAGAGGCATTTGTTGCTTAAGGGACACTGTTCTTTTGTAGTACAATTGCAGGATTTCCTTTCTTCACCCTTCTTTGCTGTGTGCTTTTCATTTTGTTGGATGAATCAATTATATTTTTAAGGTTAGGCATGCATGAATATGATAGTTTGATGGTGTTCTTGTTGAATATTTTGGACAATTTGTGTTCTTTTGGGAAGGATGCTGTCAGAATTTTAAAAAAAAAATCTTTCCCTACGTTTGTTTTTTACTCGTCCATCATATGGAGGGTTGTACCATGTGATTTTCCTTTTCCTGCTTTTTTTTTTTTTGTTCATGTTGTTATCTGGGTTGTATTGTAGTTTGTAGCTGTAACCACTTTTTTGCAATGCCTTTTGGTATTCTGCTGCTGCGTTGTTGAATACTCTTTCATTATGTGACGTTAGATAATCTCTTGTTTATGCCATTGGGTATGGTTTTTAGTATAGATGGTGGGTGGTTTGCTATTGATGTTTACATAAATGGGAGTGTCATTAGGTTTCTGTATGGTTTATATATGTAGTTGTTGAGGTCAAGTGTTATGTCTAAGTAGTTCACTACCTTTTTGTTTGCTTCGATGGTGATTTTTAAAGTTATGGTTTTGGAAAATTTTGCATAGTTCTTTTTTCTTGTTTTCAATGGTTCTGGATTGTTGTTTTTAGCGGCGAGAGGCCATCGTCTCTGTATAGTCCGACTTGCTTTCCGAGTTGTTTTTGGATGTTGGATAGCATGAACAGTCCGTCCAGTTCGCATGTTTCGGCACCGTCATACGATCCCATGGTCACATCAAATGTTGAGTTTCTGTTCGTTTTCTTGATCCATGTTTCATTTCTGTTGTAGAGTAAAGTTTTCTTGGTGTGGAGAATGATTTCCATTTCTGACCCTGTTATATCTGTGTGTTTATTAGCAAATTTTAGAGCTTTAGTGAGTAGCTCTTCATCTATGGATGGGTAGAAGTCTACTATGTCGAATGTGATGAATACTGTGTTCTTCTGTTTGTTAAGATTTTTGAACCATTGGATAACTTCATATGTGTTCTTCCAGAGGTTGTATTCCATTTTTGATTTTATGTTTTTTATGGCTTTTTCTAGGATTTTCTTACTTATTTTGCCCAGTTCAGATTTAGATGGGTTTATTAGTCTACATGTTGGGTTGTTGTGGAAATTGGGTTTATTGTCTTTAAGAGTTATGAAGGCTTCTTTTATTGCTGTTGTTTCTACCCTGTCACCTAGATCCATGTGGTGGTGTATGAGTTCTTTTTCTTTTTTCGGATGTTATTGTGTATGGTTTTATCAGCTTTTTTGTATTTTTTCTGAATGTTTTATCAAGAAGTTGTGAGTACTCGTTTGGTTCCATTTTGTAGTAATTACTGGTTTTGTCAGCCTTCACGAATATTTTTTGTCATTTTGTATTTGTTTTATTTCATCTTTTAATGATGTTTGGAAATCGTTGTTTGATTTTTTTGAATTCTATGTTGGCTATCATTCTTTTCATTTTATCCTCGAAAGATTTCATTTCATCTATGGCCGGTGGAGATCGCCATGATTTGAAGCCATATGTGTTTTGTCCTCTTTTTTTGCATTCGGGTTCAGGAAGAAAAAAACGCTTTCCATCTCATGTTTCGTACGAATTTTTCATTTTGTTCTATTAACCTTTTTAAGTAGCATTGCGGGTTGGAGAATGGTATATTTTTTGTTGATTGTCTAAAATTGATTTCCTCCATTTTGAAATTCATTAGGCCAAAGTGCTCGACTCGAGGAGCTATTATCAAGAATAGTACTAAAACGCCCAATAAAATTTTCAAAGTGCTCAACCCCTTGGGGAGCAAAATCTGTTAAAATAGTATGGTAAAAGGAAGTTTTAAAATCATCAACAGATCTGTTTCGAGCGCTGGCTCTCCTCAGGATGGTGTTGGGTCGCCTACTGCCGGTGTTATATGGCCATGTCACGGTTTGCATGTGCGGATTGGCTGCATGGGATCGTATGACGAGGCGAACAGTGACGGTGCCGAAACATGCGAACTGGTCGGACTGTTCATGCTATATCCTACATCCAAAAAAACAATGTGTGTGTGTGTGTGTGTGTGTGTGTGTGTGTGTGTGTGTGTGTGTGTGTGTGTGTGTGTGTGCTTGTTTAGGAGTGAAGAGAGTGAATTGGTGTATGTTGTGCAGGGAGGGTTAGCATCGGGGGAAGAAGAAGGACGGGGCAAAGCATTGCTTTTAACAGTTCATATCTGCACTGTTTTCATACTTTGGCTTTATTGTTAGGAACTGAACCGAATATTAACCGCTCTAGGAACATCATACCTGGCTGGAACTCCCAGCTTGTATGATATTAATCGAATGTCAAGAACTGAGCTGTGCGCAGAGCAGCCTCTGAACTCGCAGCTCTTTTGCTTTTTGTCGTTTCTCTAGTATCACGTTCAAGGTGTAGAGGAACGGGTTGAGCGCTGAATTAAGTGGTAACACAAAAATGGCCATTCCCACGTTGACCTCTCCTGAAATGACGACACCACTGTCAGCCAGGACCCCACACAGACCAATCGGAAACCAGCACAGAAAGTCAGACACGGCAACAGACAGGAGACGGCGAGCGATAGAGGCTTCCTTGGATTGCACACTTTCTGTGCCAACGTCTTGGATCTTTGATAACTGATCAGATATTGTGTTACTTTTTACTGACCGATAAATTAAAAACTGACCAACGCCAGTCACAAGAAAGAGGATAAGATTGCAGATGATCATGATACTGAACGAGTAAATCCGACCAGGAAACTCAGTTCTGGTAACAGGCAGTGGAATACAAATGCCTGTCTGGCTGTAAAAACTCCCAGTGTGCGGTCACAGGGAGAAGAGGCACCATTGCTACGGTAACTCCTGATGCCCAAATCATGACACAAGCCATGTGAGCTGATCTAGCTCTGAATCGGATCTGGCTGAAAGGAAAGGAAACCGGAGTACAAGAAAACGATCCAAAGTAATGAAACATATAAGGAAAGCTGATACTTCAGATGATAACAAGGATAAGAACCCTGCAATGCTGCACGCTGGGCTCTTTTTCCATACAGTTTCATTCCAAATATAACTACCTGCATAGATCCAGTCTGCCACGCCAATGAAGACTAAATACAGGCCCATTAAAAAGTCAGACACACACAGATGAATAACAAATATACCAAAACAGTTTTGGTACTTTTTGAAAGAATATACGCGAAAGAGAAAACCACCCATGTTTCCCAGAACAGCAAGCAGAGCAAACATGACAAGAGCAAGACGGTAAGCAAAAGATTTTAACAGGTCATCACATGACGAGATTTCATCCGATGGAGCCAAACACTGGCCTCGAAAATTATCTGGAAGAACATCTGGACAACATAATTTGAATGTATCTGCAGAAACGTGCTTAAGATCTGTCATGTGTTTCATAAAATTTGGAGTGAAATAAGTTATAGGACAGCTCCGCAAGTTGAAGAGCTGAAGATTTTTAAACACGTATTGTCCCTGGAGTACTTTCATGGTAGTCGATGATAAATCTAGAACTTGTAGGTTTGGCATAAGAACTGACATGGTCTTCATTCTCAGAATGGTTCCATGGACGCGAGAAATGTTGAAGATAAGTAATGATGAATAGACATGCTGGTCTTGGACATGGAAAAATCCATGGGGCAGAGGATTACCTGCAAGATTCAATCTTCGAAGTCGGGGAATTCCTGCAAAGTGACTGAAGTTGACAGAATAAAGTAAATTTTCACTGAGATCCAGACTGTGGAGATTCGGTAAAACAATCTCTGTTAACATCCTCCATCTACATGCCCGTACGCCCAGATGGATCAGCATGATGTTCTGAGTGACGTCACTCATACGTATTCCACTACCAGCAGCTTCAAGGTAACGTAACAGAGGGAAAGAGGTGGCGAGAAAAGTGTTGTTACAGGAGAAGGCAAAACCGTAACACACACATGACTCAGGACAAGCAATGTTGCACATCAACTCATCATCATACAGCGGGCATTGTGGCACACCATCGCACAGGTGGTTCACATGCAGACATATTGTTTTGTAAGCGCCACGACATCTATAATACCGAGGGCAGGTCTTGAATTTCTGACAGTCAACTTCGTCCTCATGACCAGGACAGTCCATCATGTCATTGCACCTGACATAGACAGGGAGACAATAACCATCATTGTGACACTGAAAATGAGTTTCTGGACACTGAGTGTTTTCCATTAAGGGAGTTATGGTGAATGCTCCAGGAATGTCAAAGTTGATCACAGCTGCCGGGATTACATGAGAATATTCCCAAACATGCTTCCTACACATTCTGTCGAGGCTTGTCGTGCAGTCCCAGATGCCATCACACCTTTTCTCCATCTACACACTGCATAGAAATACGACCAGATTAGGTCATCGGGGCGAAGAGGAAAAAATAGTATAGCACAACCTTAGCTCTCGAAAGACTGTGTATTCGTGTGTGTGTGTGTGTGTGTGTGTGTGTGTGTGTGTGTGTGTGTGTGTGTGTGCAAAATATGGGGAGTAGGGTGATGGTTTCTGGCACTCCAGCCGACAGTTATTGTGTTCTTACAGGTAGAAATGTTTGAAAGTACACTCTGCTTCTGCACACTTTCATACGGCTGAAACTTCATACCTACTGAGGTTCACGATACCAACGAATACCAAGTGTTTGTATCAAAAAAAGAAGGATATAGTCCCTGAAAAAGTGAACCCTTGACTGATATAGGTTCCTCCTTGTATACCCATTGGCAAACGCATTTGATTTCATTGATACGGTGCAGGGACTGGTAAGCAACATATGCACAAAGGTAAACTAGATCTTAATAATATATATATATATATATATATATATATATATATATATATATATATATATATATATATACGTGTGTGTGTGTGTGTGTGTGTGTGTGTGTGTGTTTTTGTGTGTGTGCGCGCACGCGCGCGCGCGCGTGCGTGGAGTGGGAGGAGAGGGGGGAGGAATGAAAACAAAAAAATCAAAAAAAACAAAAACAAAAAAACAGCCAACTCCCAGGTAGTGGTAGTTAAAATATTCGATTTATTAAACTTTCTCCAACCAAAACCAAGGACTGTCGATTACAGGCAAATCAAAACGCCTTTTTATGCACACACTGTCTGCTTCTCACGATGCATTAACAGTAGTCACTAAAGTGAATGAAAGCACCAGTTAAAAACGTTTCGAGTGAACGTCATATTGTCTTTTAAAAAGAAAGAAAAAAAGAAAGAAAAAAAAGTGAAAAATGAGTTCTTTTTAGACCCCTACCTCTATTGCTACATTGATAGTTTGTCACGCAATGTCCATCAGCCGACTGATCTGTTTATTCGGGAAGGATTTCCTTACCGATCATTCTGCTATCCTTAAATAAATAGATATATATAAAATAATAGATAACTGAATAAATAGATAACTAAACAGAAAAAAAAAATAAATAAATAAAAAAACCTACTCACGTGCCCACGAAAGACCTCACAATAATACTTCTCCCTCTTACACACTCAACCTCAATTTTGTCCTGCACTTCTCCACCACCACCACCACCACCCCCCCCCTCTCTCTCTCTCTCTCTCTCTCTCTCTCTCTCTCTCTCTCTCCGCCGCTGGTGGCCGTCTTGCGTCTTTCCCCCAAGATCCAGGATCAGTCATACACATTTAGTCCATCTGGCCGATTCGTTTTCAGTTTATGCCTCCAGAAAAACTCCGTCTGGCTCTTCCGGTGGTGGTGTCTTCTGAACACATCTTGTCAATGATGGCGTCTCTCATGTCCAGGGTGTTGTGTCCAGCACCCTGAATGTGGCGAGCCACCAGCGTGTCTTGCTTGTACTGACTGGAGTCCTTGCTCTCTATACATCTGCTCTCCGGGTTGACGCTAGTGCTGTAGTGGTGTGCATGAAAGCATATTTTTAATGTCTACATTACATTACATGTACATCACCGCACATGGTACAGCCAGTGAGGTACACCAGGTTCTTGCTCTTGCAGGTCATTCTGTTCCGTATGGTGAACCTCTGTGGTCCAAAAAAATCTAAAATGGAGAAAATCAACTTTAGACAATCCACTAAAAATATACCGTTTTCAAACCCACAAACTTACACTAAAAAAAACTGATAGAACAAACCGAAAAATTTGTATGCAACATGAGATGGAAGGCGTTCTTCTTTCTAAACCCAAATGCAAAGAATGAAGACAAAAACACATATGGCTTTAAATCATGGCAATCACCTCTGACAATAGATGAAATGAAAACTTTTGAAGATAAAATGAAAGGACTGATAGCCAACATTGAATTCAAGAAATCAAATAATAACTTTCAAGCATCACTAACAAATGAAATAAAACAAAATCCAAAACGATAAAAAAAATATATTCGTAAAGGCTGACAAAACAAGCAATTTCTACAAAATGGAACCAAATGAATACTCTCAACTTCTTAACAAAATATATCCAGAAAAATTACAAGAAAGCTGATAAAACCACACATGACAACATCCGCAAAAAAGAAAAAAAGAACTTGTGCACCGCATGGACTTAAGCAATAGGGTGGAGGCAACAGCAACAAAAAGAAGCCTTCATAACACTTAAAGACCATAAGCCTAACTTCCAAAACAACCCAACATGCAGACTAATAAACCCATCTAAATCTGAAGTGGGCCAAATGAGCAAGAGGATCCTGGAAAAAAGATTATAGAAAATGTAAAATCAAACACTGAATACAACCTTTGCAAAAACAGCTATGAAGTTATCCAATGGTTTAAGAAACTCAACAAACATATAAACACAGTATTTTTTACATTTGACATAGTGGACTTCTACCCATCCACAGATGAAGAACTACTCTCCAAAGCTTTGAAATTTGCCAATAAACACACAGAAGAAGGAACAGAGTCAGAAATGGAAATTATTTTCCACACCACGAAAAATCTACTCCACAGCAGAAATGAAACTTGGATTAAAAACATGAGCGAAAATTGACATTTGATGTGACCATGGGATCGTATGATGGTGCCGAAACATGCGAACTAGTCGGACTATTCATGCTATCCAACATCCAGAAACAACTTGGAAGACAAGTCGGTCTGTACAGAGATGACGGCCTCGCCGCATTAAACAATAATCCAAGAGAACTATTGAAAACAAGAAAAAAAAAATTATGTAAAATCTTCAAAAAACACAACTTAAAAATCACAATAGAAGCAAACAAAAAAAGTAGTGAACTACCTAGATATAACATTAGACCTCAATGACCACGTGTACAAACCATATAAAAAAAAAAAACAGTGACATACCAATCTACGTAAATATCAAAAGCAACCACCCACCATCCATACTAAAAACAATACCCAATGGTATAAACAAGAGACTATCCAACCTGTCATGTAATGAAGAAGTATTCAATAATGCAGCAACAGAATACCAAGAAGCATTACAAAAAAGTGGTTATAATTACAAAACTACAATACAGCCCAGACAACAACACGAGCAGAAGAAATAAGAAAAAAACAGGAAAAGGAAGATCATATGGTACAAACACTCCATATGACGGAAAAAAGTAAAAACAAATGTGTAGGAAAGGAATTCTTTAAAAAATCTTGACAACATCATTCCCAAAAGAACAAAACTACTCAAAATATTCAACAAAAACAAAATTAAACTATCATACTCATGTATGCCCAACCTTAAAAACATAACTGACTCATCTAACAAAATGAAAAACAATACAACAAAGAAGGGTGACGAAAGGACATCTTTCAACTGTACTAAAAAAAGAACAGTGCCCCTTAAGCAACAAAGGTCTTTACAACAATATTGTATACCAAGCTACGGTAACATCAGAAAATGAAAAAGAACATATACAGGGATTACTGAAAACCACTTCAAAACCCACATACGCAAACCATAAGCAGTCTTTTAAAAAAAGAAAAATATAAAAACCAAACAGAGCTGAGTAAATACATTTGGAGACTTAAAGATAAAAAAATAGACTACAGCATATCATGGGAAATCATCAAAAAAGAGAACTCCATACTACAATTTTTTTTTTATGCAAACTTATGCTCCACAGAGAAAAAAAATGGTTAATATAATGTAAACCCCACCTAGCAACTTTGAACACAAAAGTAGAAATAGCCAACAATTGCAGGCACAAATGGAAATCTTTGTTAGCACACTCCACCTGAACATACCTCAACAAGAACCACAGACCACACGTGCAATGAATGAGATTGTCACGGAATCAGGTACCACACGCTATGAAAGAGCGACAGCGTGCACTGGGAGGATATCCTGATTAGAGCAAGAGGAAAGAGGCTCGAAACAAGCTTGTCGGTTTTTATGCTTCATTTTTAACAATATTTTTAATATATGCTTGCATGCGTGTGTGTGTGTGTGTGTGTGTGTGTGCTCTCTCTCTCTCTCTCTCTCTCTCTCTCTCTCTCTCTCTCTCTCTCTCTCTCACACACACACACACACACACACACACACACACACACACACACACACACACACTACTGGGCTTTCACTTTAAAAATAAAATTAATCCAACCCTCTCTGGAACTTCATGGGTCTTTGCTTTCCACAGTGTGAGTCCTTGTTTGAGGAATATTCAGACATGAAAATGATGGTGCACATGGAATCCATGTAGATTAGACTACATTTAAAACCAAATGGAGGGGGCAGGGTGGTGGGTAGGCGTACATTGACATATTTCTATAGCTATGAAAAATGCAAACAAAAGCGGAGGGTTGAGTGGAAACTTTCACATGAACGTAATATACACCAAACCCTACAATAAAAAAAAAGTAAAGGAGTGGAAATAACGTCCAAATGAATCCTCGGCACAAGCAGTGCTAAGTGATCAGTGGAAAGAGATGGGGAAAATGAAAGACATATCTGAAGGGTGCGAACACAAACCTGTCCCAGTCCACAGTCCATCATGCCTTCCTTGCATGCAGGATGCTCACAGAAGTCTTCGTCACGTCCATCTGAACAATCCTTTTGAAAATCACACACCAGACTGTAGGGACGAACTCGCCAGATCTGTCACAGTAGAAGTAGGGCTGTGTCAGTCCCTCGGGCGTACTACAGGTCGCCATGTACCATGTCGCAGTGTTCTCCAGTTTTCTGCACCAACTTGTTACATCGCAGCTCAGCAGTTCGTGAGTCAGGTGCTGCATGGGACAGATTTCGAGATGAACGCGTGACGTGGTCGTGTTGCTCGGCACAGGAAGCATGACAGGAGTGTCGATGCTAGGATGAGTTGAAAGGCTAGGCAGTTCACATACAAAGCCATGAGACGCTCTCCCACACAATGCGTTCCCAATGCCACATGCCATGCCGGGTCCCAATAAAAAAACAATCTGATGGTTGGTTTGGGTTCCAGTTAACAGGAAACGACTTCGGCAGGAAGTAAACCAGCGCACCACTTTCCCAGCGCATGCACCTTGTGTACCTGCAACAAAGTTGTCTTTCATCTGGTGTATAAACACAAGCAGACAAACAATGAAACAACCTAACAATCCCAGTATATACTCTTTATATATCTGCACCAAAGTGGCCCTTTAATCGTTGTATGAAACACAAGCAGACATACAAGCAAATACGCCAACAAAACTTGTTCCTTTTGCTCTCTCTCTCTCTCTCTCTCTCTCTCTCTCTCTCTCTCTCTCTCTCTCTCTCTCTCTCTCTCTCTCTCTCTCTCAATGCAAGAACAGCGAGACCTCACACACACACACACACACACACACACACACACACACACAGTGACACACACACACACACACACACACACACACACACACGCACGCACGCACACACACACACACACACACACACTCTCTCTCTCACACTCCTCTCTCTCACACACACACTCTCTCGCTCTCTCTCTCTCTCTCTCTCTCTCTCTCTCTCTCTCTCTGTATCTCAAACTAGATAGCACTAAACATTTAGTGTGTACAGGTTGAAAAGTCAATTCGAATGACACTATGATGAAAAGATTCTGGGCTTTTGTGATCCAATTCAAATTTGAAGTTTCCAAACGGAGTGACAGAGGGCGGAAAATGAAGTAAAAATTCGAAAAGAGAGGAGGTTAGTTACCACAAAGGACATAGACAAACAGAGTGATTGCGAGACGAGCAGAAAGCAGCTAATACCAGCTAAGAGTTTTCTTGTTTCTTTGTCATTTTATTCACCTGAAGAACACCCAAAAGGTCGAAATGCGTTGCTCTCTGTACTCTCTTTGTCTGTGTCTTTGGGTGGTAACTAACCCGCTCTGTTTTCAAACAAGGTAAGCTGTTACTAATAAATCTTATGACCATGATTGTACTTTTGTCCTCACAAAACAGGGAGCGAGCAACACCTAGTCTTATGCTCTACCCCCTTTTTTTATGAATCACCATCTAAAGACTTGTTTGAGTAAGCGAGCAGCACTTTGTCCTCCACTGTATGTGTACCTGAATCACTGACTCTCAAGACTTGCTTAAATATATATTCCTTTCACATCTTCTCATCTCCCTCTACTCGCCTTCCTCAAAAATCTTGAGTGCTTTTGAAACCTGAGTAAATGTATTTGTTGTTGATGTTTCATATTCCGGTGATAAACGATCATTCCCGTTGTTATTTTGTATACTCTGTTTCGCCACCTCCATCCCACTCTCCCACTATCAATGGGGGTGCAGTTCATCTTTGCTCGTCTCCCTCCTCTCTCTCGCCTCCTCTTCCTCCTCCTCTCTCCTCTCTCTCTCTCTCCTCTCTCCGTCTCTCCTCTCTCCCCTCTCTCTCTCACCTCTCCTCTCCAACTCCTCACGGTCGTCCCTCATCTCTCTCTCTCCCATCGCTCTCCTCTCCTCCCTCTCTCTCCATCTCCCTCCTCTCTCTCCTCTCGATCCCTCTCTCCTCCTCGGGCTCTCTCTCGTCTCTCTCTCTCCTCCTTCTCTGCTCCGCTCGCTCCGTCTCCTCCCGTCTCTAGTCTCTCTGCTCTCTCTCTCCTCTCATCGTCTCCTCTCCTCTCTCTCTCTCCTCCTCAAAAAGGTTGAAGTCCTCCATCCCCCCTCAATGTTTTTTTTTTGGATTCATATTCCGGTGCATGAAATCGTTTGCAGTACTACCTATTACATACTCACCCATCTATAGAGAGAGCTTGAGAGAAGATTCTTGACGTCTCTCCTCCTCTCTCTTATCCCTCTCCTCCCCCCCTCCAGCCTCTCTCACCCTCGTTCTCAAAAATGTTCCCGGCCTCTGGTCCCCTGATCTCCTCTCTCCGAATCTCTCTCTCTCCCCTCTCTTCCCTCTCTCTCTCCACTCCTCTCCCATCCTCCGGGGCCTCTCCTCGTCCTCTCTTCTCTCTCTCTCCCTCTCTACTCTCGTCTCCGCTCTCTCTCTCGCTCTCCTCTTCACTCTCCTCCTTCTCTCGCTCTCTCTCCTCGCCCTCTCTCTCTCCCTCCTCTCCGTCTCGCTCATCTCCAAGATCATCTCTCCTCCTTCTGCCTCCCTCCCTCTGCTCGCCTCTTTTTTTCATTATCATGAAATCGTTTGCAGTAATTTTATTCACAGAGAGAGAGAGAGAGAGAGAGAGAGAGAGAGAGAGAGAGAGAGAGAGAGAGGAGAGAGAGAGAGAGAGATAAAGTGGAGGTCACAGCGTAACCGAGGCAAAAGAGGGAGGGAGTGGGCGTAATGATGCAAACTAAAAGAGCATTCTCAGCAAAGCGAAAACAATTTCCAGAACTGTCATAATATTTTCATAGTTATAAGTTGTTAATTTACACTTATCACAAGTAGGCATTGGAATGAAATCTGAAGTCACACTACCACATGGACAGGGAACGATTCCTTATCTACCACAAGCATCCCCCCCCCCCCCCCCCCCCCCCCCTTTATACATCTTATAAAATGATTATAAGGAAATCAGTGAGAAAGGAAACCCTGGTATAAACAAACACACCTTCATTGACATAAATGTACGATGACACTAATGTGTGTGCGCGCGTGCGTGCGTGCGTGCGTGTGTGCGAGCGTGAACGTGCGCGCGCGTGTGTGTGTACGTGTGTGTGTGTGTGTGTGTGTGTGTGTGTGTGTGTGTGGTGTGTGTGTGGGTGTGTATGTGTGTGTGTGTGTGTGTGTGTGTGTGTGTGTGTGGTGTGTGTGTGTGCGTGCGTGCGTGCGTGCGTGCGTGTGTGTGCGTGCGTGCGTGCGTGCGCGCGTGTGTGTGTACGTTGTGTGTGTGTGTGTGTGTGTGTGTGTGTGTGTGTGTGTGTGTGTGTGTGTGTGTGTTTTGTAGGACAAAATATACTAGTTTACTAACATAACAGTGTTTCCTTGAAAATCAATGCTGAGTGGAAAATGTACTCGCTAGAGAAATATTTTCTGGCTGGACAAAATACATACTAGGTGGCAAAGTGCTTGCTGATTAAATAATGTTCTGATCCTTGAAAAATATCTGTTGGCTATCGAAGTATTTCGCATGTTCAAGAAGTATTTGTTGTGAATCGACAGGTTTTGAAGACTGAGAAGTATCGGCTGACTAATGAAGCATTCTGAAGAATATAGAAAGTACCTGTACTGCAAATTGTAGAAGTATCTTTGAAATAGTCTGGAGAAGGAGAAATACTTGTTGATCATCGACGGATTTATAACCTGATGAGATGCCTTTTGACTAACGAAGCACTTGAAGACTGAAGAAGTACTTTTGACTATGGATCTACTGTTCAAATTGAAGAAGACACAACTCCTGACCAATAAAGTATTCCACAGAATGGGGAAACATCTGCTGTCTCAAACAATAACAAAAAAATAAATGAAAAATAATAATAATAATAAATAATAATAATAATAATAATAATAATAATAATAATAATAATAATAAAAAACACCTCTGTAGACTGAAGAACCAGCCATTGACTGACACAGTATTATGTGAACGTAGGCACTGCACATTGACTGACACAGTATTCTGCAGACTGAAGTAGCGACTGTTGACTGACAAAGTTGACTACAGACTGAATAGCTACATGCTGCTTTACAAAGTATTCTACAGACTGAAGGATGACTCCCTCACTGTCAAAGTATCTGCAGACTAAAGAATTTCCTGGTGGTGAAAAAATAGTCTGCAGACTGAAGTCCTACTTGTTGACTGACACAGTATTCGGCAAACTTAAAAACTACCTGTTTATTTAGAGAGTAGTCTGCAGTATGAAGAACTGCATGCTGACTGACAAAAAAGCCTGCTGCCTAACGACCTACCTGCTATCCGATGAAGTATTCTGCTATACAATGAAATACCTTTGACTAACAAAGTATTCTGCAGCCTGAAGAACTAACAGTTGACTCAGAAAGCATTCTGCAGACTGACAAGTTACAGGCTGCCAGATGAAATACTCTGCGAACTTAGAAACTCCCTGTTTAATTAGAACGTAGCCTGCAGTTTGAAGAACTATTTGTTGATTGATGAAGTAGTCTGTAGACCCAAGAACTAATGGTTAACTCAAAAAGTATTCTGCAGATTGACCGAAGACTGATTGACATCGGACTTTCTGCCTGGCGAAGTGTTCTTTAGGGTGAAGAACTACCTGTTGATCAACAAATTATTCTGGACACTGAAGTAGTACCTGCTGACTGACATAGTAGTCTAAAGACTGAAGAACTACCCATTGACTGACAATGTAGTCTGTAGGCTAAAGAACTACATGCTGATCGACGAAGTAGTCTGCAGTGTGTTGACTGAAAAGTGGACTCGTACTAAAGAACATTCGGTCAATTAACAAGGTATTCTGCTGCGGACTGAAAAACAATCTGTTGAATGACGAAGCAGTGTGCAGACTGAAGAACTACCTGTTGATTGAAAACGTAGTCAGGCAGCGGTGCAGAACTGCCGTGGTAAAGTTTTAACGAGAAAGTGACAGTGGCTTGTTTTGCTATGCTACTAGTCCCCCCGAAACTCTGGAAGTACGTTTCATTTCCAGTTCTGATGACTCGCACATGGTCGGTTCCTCAGTGAGCTTAAGTGGCACCCAGTAGGCAGAGCATTGCAAGAAACGAAACATCTTCATGGAGGGTAAAGCTTGTGCTTCCAGACGGAACTTTTACAGTTGATATGTAAGTACCCTGTACTCATTCGCTTTTCTTTTGATCAATCCTGGCCATGTTCTTTTCAGTAGTTTACTGTCCAAGGACGGCCGTAGCGGTCGATGTCTGGTACTTTTGTCTCTACTGATCTGGAAGTTAGTGTACGCGAGTAAAAATAGCAGCAGCAGACAGAGCAAGATGTCCTAAGTGCTGCTACAAAATTCTGGAGTTGTTTTCGAAAGTTTTCTTTTGGCAGAATTCAAAATACACATGACTGAAAACTATATCCTGTGCAGGTTATGTGTCAACACTAAGAAATGTGGAATTGTCACTTGACATTTTGTCTTCCACAACCACGCGCAATATTCTAAATTCAGAGTCGTACAAATAGTATGAAAATGCGAAAAAAAAACAATCGAATAGAGGGACTATTCATGCGCAATACTGATTATAACAGGCGTGATTATGCAGTACTTGCCTACAAATGCAATGTTATGGGAGACATTTGTTTGGTCGTCATTAGCAAATGAAACAATATTCAATGCAAAACTGACCTGAAGCGGGTTTTTTTTTACAATTCCCTCTTTCAAAATCCTGTCCAAGTCACTGTAGTAAATCACTTAACTACAGATAAAGCTTGATTGAATATTTTCTTCCCTGGGGACAGTACACCTGTCACAGTAGTTCTTATCTTCCTGAGAAAAAGTGAATATTGTGTCACCGTTCTCAATTTTATTGATCTGTTTTAACATTAATCTAACATGAACGTTTGGTTTTCTTTCCCACTTTTCAAAAGAGTCAATCTTGTATATGATGATTGGTTGTAATCATGTGCTACATATTTTTTTTCGAACCCATGTAAAAATTGTCATTGTGTGCAGTACCTTTATATTTGAGTGTATGTATTATGATTGATATTGCGTTATAAAATGTTTCACGCTTGAAAGCTTGTCATTCATCCTATGTAACCTATTTTGTTTCTAAATAAGGATGTTCCAAAGGAACCTTGTTTCCCTGCATACAAACCTAAATGGTAGAATTACATGGATGACATACTGAATAGTATGATCTGAGAATTTTCTTTTAGCCTTATCTGGTTTATTATCCCTAATGAGCTCAAAATAAAACACTACAGTTGTTGAATCATTGTTGAAAGGCATCAGAAGATGGATTCACGTATGCATTATTTCTGACAATATGAGAGATGATACAACCAGAATTCTTGAAAAACACATAAAAAAAGAACTCCTATTGGCGTGCCTGCGATGCTGATTTATGTAAGCTAGCTATATAATTCATGGATCATATTCACTATAGATGACGTATTCAGATAATTCTAGAAAATGTCCGGTCATGCCAAAACCCTTCGAGAAGCTCTCAAATCAAAGTGTTGAGCAGCCTTCATGTCAATGTATCTGCAATGAATTGTTTTCCCAACAGAGCAAAACAGACGATAGTAAAACGGAGCCGTTGTCACTAAATCCATTTCCCAACAGTACATCTGGCACGCTACATGAAAAGGTCAACAGAGTTTACAAAATTTACACAATGTCCGCGACTCAAATTTAAACAAAAGCAAATGCCGTGAGACATGTTCACTAGATTCACACTATTTATCCTTAATGAAATTTCCTTTTCTCACCTGTAGGGCAGAGGTGTGGAAATGTAATTACAGAAGGAATACCAGCTTTTACGACCAAGCATACAAAACGCTATCAAATAGCAACCAACACTTGCACGAACGTACAGAATACAACTACACAGACAAACAAAATGCCCACGCAACTTGTAAATACAATATGACACGGACTAACCAAAACCAATCTCTCATTAATACAACATCCTTAACAACACAACACACTATACCTTGCCTAACACTGAAGAGCAGGATAGAAAAGCTGCAGTGTTCTCAGCCCATAGATCAATATCTGTTTCACAAGGACCTAAGCATTTTCGAAAAAAACACCCCTACTACTTATTAGTTAGTATGAAAAAAAAAGTCAAAATGGACCCACAACATGAGCCCGAAATGTTCACTGTAACTGCTGACAGCTTATATTTGTTTCGACTGTTGTGACTGACCAAACGTACAGGATACCTCAGTATGAACTCGTGAATCACCTCCACAGCATCTGCTACTTGGGACGCAAACTGGGACTAATGTGCAACACACACACACACACACACACACACACACACACACACACACACACACACACACACACACACACACACACACACACACACACCAAATCTCTAACGTAAACTCACATGTTGAAACTCTTATGGAAGGAAACAAGTAAGAGGATGAGTATAAATCCTTCCAGCCTCAATCCAAACCAACGCCCCTCCACTATTACGGAAAATAAATAAATAAATAAATAAATAAATAAATAAATAAAAACTGTAATGATTACAGAACTCAACTCATATTGCACTTGAGCACTCAACACAAATGGCCAGTCCGTAACACATTGCCCACGCAGCTTTTGTGAAAAATGGTCTGTCTCTCTTCACAACACACCACAACTATGTGTACAGTATGTATCTGATAATGGTGAAAGAGAAAGCAAAGGATCCAAAAGGAGGAAAGATAGAAAGAGGATCATTACATAGTGTTCACGGTTGTCTTCTCTTTGCGGTAGACAGCTGACATCAAACCAATCCAGACGTTTTCCTTACTTGGCATTTGTTTCAGGAGTCCCACAAAGGCTTCCATCTCCTCAACAGTCTCCAAACTCACTAAAGAAGCTCCGTGTCTTTGGCATTCCTTCTCGGCGTTTATTTGAGAGATGCCCATAATAATCAACAACCCGCTGAAGATGTAACATCTCCCACCTGCATCTACCTGACAGAGGGAATGACAGCAACGAAAATAGGTCGACGATGAAATGTAATGATGGGGATAGCTGCATAAATGGCTGCACAGATTCGTGCTTGCACGATTATTTCCTTCCTTATGTTGCATATTTCCACAGACTGTACGTGAGAATGCATGAACAAAGGTAATGTGTTGAATCCCACCATTTTTTTTTCTTTGTTTCTGAATAGATAGTCACACATAAAAATTACGATATTGTGAGCCAAAATTACGTCAAAACATTTCTCACGCCTTAAAATGAAGTGATCCGTTTCACATCATGCTTTAAAAAATATATTCATACCGTGTTCAACCTTAATGGAAAAAAAAAAAAAAAAAAAAAAAAAAAAAAAAAAAAAAATATATATATATATATATATATATATATATATATATATATATATATATATATATATATATATATATATATATATATATATATCCGTTGGAGTTTTTGTTGTTGTTGCTTGTTCTTTTTGTTTGTTTGTTTGTTTGCTTTATATTGTGTTTCTTGTGTTGTTGTTTTTTGTTTTGTTTGTTTTTTTTGGAAAGGAAACCAATGGGCAGAGTGAAATCACGGTCCCTGTGGTAGAAGTCAATATCTTCAAGATTGAGTATCGTCCTCTCAAAATTCGAAAAAAAAAAAACGTTTTTGAAAGCTATTAACCCTCTTGGGACGAAGGGATCCCAACTCATATGCGCATTTCGGACAAAGGGCGACGATGCGGGCTTTCGTGCTATTCAGTTTTTTTTTTTTTGGAATGGCACTCGCCTCGTAGATGACGTGGTAATCTAATAGAATATCCCTTGACCTTTCCCTTTGCAAAACCAACCAATGGTTACAGGATTTTCGCTGGTGTAACGATCCATTTAACTCCTATCAACTTTTTAACTCCTCTGGAGTTAGAATTAGCGCGTGCCAATTTTGACTCCCCAGAAGTTAAAACAAACCACGCCTGAATGACCCCCCCCCCCCCCCCCCCCCCCCCCCCCCCCCCCCCCCTCCTGTTTTCGATCAACTCCCCCACCCCAAAACATTCATTTTATGTGTGAGTCATGATATGAAAAATAAACATTCAATATATACCCACCCCCCCTCCTCCCTCCCTCCCTCCCTCCCTCTCTCTGTCTGTCTGCCTCAACCACCACCACCCCCCCCCCCCGCCCGAACTTTCTTTAGTCTCTCGCTCACTCTCTCACTCTCCTTGCTTGTCTCTCTGCCTTTTTGCTTGTCTGTCCGTTTGTCTCTCTTAATCTCTCTCCCTCTCTCTTTGTTTGTCTCTCTCTCTCTCTGCCTGTCTATTTGTGTATCTATCTCAGTGTCTCTGTCTCTAGTGGCTCCCCCCCCCCCTCTCACTGTCTGTTTTTCTTTCTTTCTTTTACTCTCTCTCTCTCTCTCTCTCTCTCTCTCTCTCTCTCTCTCTCTCTCTCTCTCTCTCTCTCTCTCTCTCTGCTCTCTGTGCTTCTAGTCATATTGTTAACTATTATTAGTGTTTGTCAAAGACAGACTGGATTAATAGGCTTTTATGTTAGGCTAAGATCGGTATCCTTGCCAAGTAAAGTTTTCAAGTGTCGTGTGTCAAGTGTCTCTCTGCAGTGTGTGTGTAGGTGTGTGTGTGTGTGGTGTGTGGGGGGGGGGGGGGGGGGGGGGGGGGCAGTCCTGGCATAATGGCATACTTCCAGAAGGACTCCCCCCTTCTATTTTTAACTCCCCGGGAGTCAGTCTCGATCATCATTTCTTGATCGAAAGTAACTCCCCGGGAGTTAGTGTAGGCACATGCATATTTTAACTCTACCCCCAGGGCCTTATGCCAGGACTGCCCCCCATCTCCCCCCCCCCCCCCCCACACACACACACACACACACAATCATTTGCAAATGATATGGTAATGTTTTCATTACAACTGGATAGAATTGCGATGAGATCTTCTCTGTGCGGCTGGCTCACTGAAAATGTTGCAATCCCTTCGAATATGATCGTAAGCAGGGCAAACAAAAGCAAGATGGACTTCGTCTTCATTGTTGTTTCCTCTCCTCACACATGGGACATGCTTTATTATCTGATGCTTCGAACAATTGTTTGTTTGCATTCAGGCCCGATATAGTTCGGAATTCTGTTAAGTTATGTCTATGCCATTTAAATGTAACAATTATAAAACATATTTCCATTTCTAAATTAATTTTAAATGAGATGTACCATTCGTATTTCACATTCCATCCATTCTGGAATGCCAGCTTTGTCTGTAAGAGCAAATTAAACGATCCTTGAATTCAGAAATAAACTGTGTAGTAGTATTACCACACTCCCTGAAAAAGTCAAACGATACCAAAGCCATTTTCTGTCAGTATGTTCTTTACACAAGAAACCCAATCATTTTCTTTTTCTTGGATCATGTTGTAACAAGACCATTCTATACGCTTGGCTGCAGATTCTGTTTGTTGGTTATTGAACTAATCTTAACCAGTATTCAACTGATTTAACATACGGTCCTATAATAGGGGGTATCGTCCACTCTCACCATAAACCATTTTGTTTGATGCATGTAATGGTACATGCATAATACGATTTGCTGCATACGTGTGGACCTTTTCCATATGGGCATTGTCTACAGAACCCATGCCTCTGAAGCATATGTTAGAATTGGCTGTATCTGGGTATCGAATAATTTCCAGAACAAAGCCCCCTCAGTTGAATTCAATCTTTTCATTACTCTCAGTATCTCAATGACTCCTCTCTTTCCCTTCCTACACATTTCCAACCAGCAGCGATTCAAGCTTAATTTCGTAGTGAAAAATTATCCCTAAATATGTAGAACTATTTGTAATTTTAACTCCTTATCTGCCATAAACCCATCGCTCATACTATGCTAAATGTCCACCATTTCTAAAAAAAAAAATTATATTAGTCTTACTCAGATTCACTGTTAGTTGCAATCTATCTGATACTTTTTTTTTAAAGCATCTAATGGTTTCTGCAAACCAACAGGTGTATCTGCGAGTAGAACAACGTCATCAGCAAACAGCATTTATAAATAGCTAAGTAGCCCTCTGGTAACATTTGAATTCCATGTTTCCCATTTTCTGAACTATCGACTGCGAGCTCATTGATGAAAAAAAATGCAAATAACTGGGGACTAAGCATACATCGTTGTTTCACACCACGTGGACAATTGAAGTAGTCGGAATAAATGCCTTTATCACGAATACATGCAAGTACTGAATCATACACTCCACGCACAGCTACATACAATTTCCCTTTCACACCATTTTCCCTTCAAATCTTCCACAAGATATTCCAATTCACAGAATCAAAAGTCTTCTGGAAATCAACAAGGGCAACATACAACTTTGCCTGTTTTTTTTTATCAGATATTTCTGTACCAAAGCATACAATGCGAATATGAGATCTACAGTGCTGTATCCAGATCGAAATCTGGCTTGTTCTTCTACTATTTTCTCTTCTCTTTCTGCACAGGCAGTTACTCTTTTATTGAGAATATGAGTACATATTTTACTCAAAATACTTGTCAGTGCAACGTCTCAGTAATTATCTGGATTGTTACCATCTCCTTTTTTTGTGGAGAGGGATCATTATGGATTTTGACCATGCCTCAGGAAAGATTCCTTTTTTCGAACAGCGAGTTAAACAGGTTTACTATGAAATCTATAACAACTGACCTTAAATAAATGTCATCGAACCGCCCAGAGAAACGTGGACAAACGAGTCACATGACAAACCACAAGGCGTTTCGACCTCTTAGGTCTTCTTCAGGTGAGACAAAAACGAATAAAATAACGAAAATTCACTTAGCTTTTATCGCTTTAGATCGCTTCAGAGTTTAGGGAAAGGAAGAAGGCGTTGAATGAGAACGAGGCTGTTGGAAGGTAAATAATGTGTGCGTCAAAGTCGTAATGATGATAATAATATTACTGATAGGAATACTACTAACGGTCAAAACATAAAAAAAAAAAATTAAGACAAGATTACTACCAATCTTGGTGTCAATAAGTATGGGTATGGGAGAAAGGAGAGTGGGTTAGAGGATTCTTAAACAGCAGGGTTGCCGTGGCAACAGTCCCGGAGGCGAAGTCGATGGTTATGTCAATGCTAGTGGTGGTAGTATCAATACTAGCAATATTACTACTGAATGATACTGCTAACAACGATAGTGAAGGTTAAGGTAATAAAAGCATGATACAGAAATATATTTAGAAAATACATTGTTATAATAATCAAATAAATAAAGTAAATGAAACAAACAACAACAACAACAACAACAACAATAATAATAATAATAATAATAATAATAATAATAATAATAATAATAATAATAATAATGATTATAAATGCATAAATAAATAATTGAAACATAATGGTAATAGAATAAATAGATGAAAAAAAACATAGCAATGTTAATGATATTTATGGTACTAAAGGTATTAATTCTGATAGAGAGGAGGAAAACAAA